>PVJX010001848.1:0-147026 GCA_004027295.1 Dolichotis patagonum
GTTATTTAGTATGAGCTCTCCATATGCAAAGATAAGGACAACCATTTGGAAGAAAACAAGAGACAATAGGACAGATAGTGAAGATCTCTGGTTGTCTAGCTTTGAAATTTATGCTTTCTTGTGTCCCATTCTGTTCTGTTTTGTTGTGTTTAATTTTGCTCCCTTTTAAAATAAAATTAAAAAATTTAAAAAAAAAAAAGAACAAAAAATGTTGTGCCTCAGCCTCCTGGGTGCTGTGGTTACAGGTCTGTGCCTCCATGTCAGTTGCCCAGGCTGATTTTGAACTTGCAGTCTTTCTGCCTCAGCCTGCCAGACTGCTGGGATTACAGGCAAGGGCCACCATGCCTGCTCTAGAGTTTTCATGCTGGTTTGTTTGAGCCAGGGTCTTGCTCTGTTCCTCTGCCTGTCTCCCAAATACCTGGGACTAGCGGCATGCACTACCATGTACAGTCTAGACATAACTTTCTATTGATTTATTTTAGACATAATTTTCTTTAGCAGAGAAGTGTTCTGTGCTATTTGTCTGACGTTTAAAAGGCAGACGGACACACAGAACGAAAAAAGACAGATTTACACATAGATCTTCTGAAGAAGGGAAAGCCAGACTTCACGGAGGAAGTGGGCCCCAGTCCTTTCAATTTAAAATTTGTTTTGTAATTCCAGCAGGACTGGGGTGGTGCAGGCGTGCTCTGGCCTGGTGTCCACCTAGCGCTGAGAGGCCCTGGGGGGAAGTCAGGCCCTCCACGACACCATCTCCTGCTGAAGGGGCAGCCCCTGCTGGGGTGACGTGGCTGCTGCCCTGCCTGCCTTACCCTCTGGGCAACCGGGTGTGTTCTGAGGGCCAGAGAGCTCAGAGGTTCAGAATGGGCTCCTGAGTTGATTAAAACAAGGTGTGGATCCAGATTCTGATGTTAGTATCCACAGAACCTCGAGTAAATGGCTTGACTTTTATTTGGTGCCTCAGTTTCCCTACCTGTAACATGATAATAATGGTATGATGTTCACAGTGTTCTTGGAAAGATTCTAGAGGAGAACCTGCGTTAAGGTGCTCAGTTCCCAGCTCTAAGAAATGGTATTGAGTCCAACTGTGAGCATAAAGGAGAGGACCTGTGTCCTGTCCCTGGCCCAAGATGCTGGGCCAGTAGAGGGTGACTCTCCTGAGTGCTGCCCCGCCCATCCTGAGCCCCATGCTAGCGGGTGGCTGGCAGGTGGCCGGTCAGGGTCAGGGTGCAGGCCTGTGCCTTCTCCATAACGGATCTCCTGGACCTTCACAATACCCCCTTCCCTTCTGCGCCCCCCTGGCCTGCTCCCCACTGCTCCCTCCTCCCCACCGGAGGGCTCGGCCCTCACCTCTCAGGGAGCTGCTTGGCGGCATCTCCTTTCCTTCTGCGGGGCGGAGGCAGAGAAAATCTTCTCAGATAGATTTTGTTTCTGTTTCTTGTAGAGAGGGTGTGGACGCTGGTGTGAAATTACAACCAAGAAGGCCCCCACCCTGGGGAGAGAAGCCTGGGGGCTACGCCCTGGAGAGGACAGCAAATCCCTTTGCAAGGCCTGTTTCTCCTTTTCTGGTCCCTTTGGAAAGTGGGTTTTTACATCTGTAACTTGGGATTAGGGGTACAGGTCACCTATCACTGGCCTGGCAAGCATGAGGCTTCGATCCCTAGCATCACAAAAATAAAACGAGTAAACAGATGAATAAATCTAAACCGTTCAGCTCACACTCTTTGGCCGTTCATTCTGGAAGGCGTAATAATCATGATGACAGCAGTATCATCTCCCTCAGAAGTGCTACAGACCCCTTTCTCATCGATCAGCCCTCCTGGGAGGTCTAATGTTAGTGTGGGCTACAGGTAAGGACACAAAGTCAGAGACGAGACGGCTCCAGGTGCCTGCCCTTAACCATGACTGTTGCTTTTCATCCTATTTATGCTGTGCCACTCTGCGACCTTGGGCATCTGACATATATATTTGAGTCAGTGTTAGAGGAACCCACAGTCCTGCTTCACCTAGGACTAAGGCATTTTCTGGCAAGGCGTTCCCAAAGTGGGCACGTGGATTTCACAAACAGGGATAGGGTCCCCGGGTCAGGAGCCTGGAGAGTCACATGTCTCTCTCGGCTTCTTACCTGCAGTATCAGGGACATCTCCGTCTCCACACTGTCCAACGCTACACCCACCGGTAGCCACCGGGACTGATGAGCACTTGAAATGTGGCTGGTCTGAGCTGACATTGTCGTGATCATGAAATACGCTTCGATTTTCAAAGACAATGCCAAAAACAGAAGTAAAAAGACAGCCTCAAAATACTGAAAAATATCGATTGTATGTTGGAATGATGATATTTTGGACATACTGGGTGGGGTGAGCAACTTGTTCTGGTTTGCCAGGGACTTTCTGGTCTCAAAGGCCTGCCTGCCAGAAAATGCCTTAGTCCTGGGTGAAGCAGGGCTGTGGGTTCCTCCAACACTGACTCAAATATATATTACTGTAATTTAACTCATTTCACTTTATTTATTTATTTTGAAATAAGGGGTTGTTTATGTAATTCAGGCTGGATTTTCTCACTATGTAGTCTAGGCTGGTCTCAGATTTGTGGCAATCCTCTTGCCTCGGCTTCCCAGGGGCTGGGATAACAGGAGTGTGCTACCGTGCCTGGCACCAGGAACTGCACTGTGTCCCCCAGGCTGCTGCTGAGTGAGGCAATCAGTCTGAAAGAGGTGCACAAAGGTGGACCTGTTATACTGAACCCACAACTGCAGGCCTTCTCCGGGTAACCCCAGGGCTTGAAGCCCATGCCCCCATCCTTCCTCTGTCTCTCAGGGAGCCTGTCTGTCCTGACCCCTCCACAAGCCTGGGTTTGGAGCCCTCTTCTGTCCCAGGATACCCTAAGCCTTTTTTTATGAACTTGGCTTCCAATTCTGATTGTGCTGTGTAGCCTGGGCAAATTACTTAACCCCTTGGTTAACTCCTGTCAGATGGGGCTCTGAGCAAGCAAAGTGCTTAGCACAGTACTTGGCACAAGTGCACAGCATCTGCTGCATAAATGCTGGCTATTACTCGTCACTATTCAGGCTCTGAGCAGCAGAGTCCTGGCTTGGCCTCCACTGGGTCCAGCACCTATCACAGAACCTGGATGGCACACAGTAGGTGCTTATACAGGGGTGGTAGTCAGAACAGTGCTCCTGAGATGTTCCCATCCTAATTCCCAGAATCAATGAATGCAGGGGAATCAAGGTTGCAAATGGCATTAATATTGCTAATTAGCTGACTTTAAAGTAGGAAGAGCAACCTGGACTAACCCACTGGTTCCATGTAATCAAAAGGGCCTGTAAAAGTTATAGGAAGATGTGATTGTGGGGAGTCAGACACGATAGTGTCAAAGACTCTGCAGATAAAGGAATGGATCACAGCCCACAGCATGCAGGCAGCCTCCAAAGCTGGAAAAAAAGGGAATAGATTCTTGCTGGAGACTCCAGAAAGTCAGTGATTTCAGCCTAGTGAGATGCATGTGGGACATCTATGAAATTATAGGATAAGAAATTTTAATTTTAATATTAATATATATTTTTGGTTTTATTTGAGACAGGGTCTCACCATGTAGTTCAGGCTGACCTTGAACGCACTGTGCAGCCCAGGCTGGTGATCCTTCTGCCTCAGCCTCCTGAGTGCTGGGATTACAGGCATGTGCCACCACACCTACCTCTTTTTTTGTTTTGTTTTTGGAAATCTGTATTTTAAAAAGATGCTAGAGTTTAGGGGCACATGGTGGTGTCTGCCTGTAATTCCAGCACTCTGAGGCAAGAGGATGGCAAGTTGGAGACCAGCCTGGACGGCTTAGTGATTTAACAAGAATTTGTCTCAACTGGGCGTGGTGATGCATGTCTGGAATCCCAGCACTTGGGAGGCTGAGGCAAGAGGATCATTGAGAGTTTGAGGCCAGCCTGAACTGCATGACGAGACCCTGTCTCAAAAACCCCCCACAAAAACAAAAACAAGAAAAGTCGCAAAATAAAACTAAACAAATAGGAATGAAGATGTAGCTCAGTGTGAAAATCTGGGTTAAATCTCTAGGGCCCCCTCCTCCTTTCTGGTTCCCATAAATAAGACATGACCTTGATAATTTTCTGTACCAGCTACAGGTGACTAACAGCAAACATTATCATTAGGTACTGAGGTCGAACTGAGGGCTTTCTTACTGAGTGACAACCTCTTCCTTATTTTATTTTATTTTTAAATTTTGAGCAGGGTCTTGGTAAATCGCGCAATCACCCAGGCTGCAGAGAACTCATGACCCTCCTGCCTGCCGCGCCCAGTTATTGCTCATTTTTATTATTCCTGCTACACGCTGTGGTAGCTGAACAGCAGGCTGTGCACTCCTTGGTGTCAGGGAGGAACTCTCTTACTTGCCATTGCTTCCTTGGCTAAGAAAAGTGCCTGGCGCGCAGCCGGAGGCCAACAACTTAGTGATCCTACGGGCGGATGATGAGTGCTTCCCCACCCACTGCGCTTCTCCCCAGGCCGCGGTCCGTGCCTGTTCTGTGCAGGCCCTGCCTCCAGTCTTCGGGCTCTGGGGCTGGCCGGTGACTTTCTCCTCCAGCAGCCGGACATCCTGACTCCAGGCGTGGTGGGAGTAGCGTGGGGCCTCCGAGGTCTTGCAGTACCCTTTTTCAGCGGCAGGGGGCGAGCGTGTCCCGGGCCGCCGGCCGGTGGGCGGACCCGGGGCGGTGCTGGGGGCGGGGAAACGCAGCGCGCAGGCGCGGGGCCAGGCGCCCCGCGCGCCCGGGGCGGGGACGGCAGAGCAGCTCCGGCCGCGGCCACGGCAGCATTGAGTTCGAGCCCCGCTCCCGGCCCGCTTTAGTGCTCGCCCTCCCGGCCCCCGGGCCTCCCGACGCCTCCCCGCAGCTCGTCGCGCTTGGCGCCCTCCCTGCCCAGGATGCCGGTGACCGAGAAGGACCTGGCGGAGGACGCGCCGTGGAAGAAGATCCAGCAGAACACGTTCACGCGCTGGTGCAACGAGCACCTCAAGTGCGTGAACAAGCGCATCGGGAACCTGCAGACCGACCTGAGCGACGGGCTGCGGCTCATCGCGCTGCTCGAGGTGCTCAGCCAGAAGCACATGTACCGCAAGTACCACCAGCGGCCCACTTTCCGCCAGATGCAGCTGGAGAACGTGTCCGTGGCGCTCGAGTTCCTGGACCGGGAGAGCATCAAGCTCGTGTCCATCGGTGAGTGCGCGGACCGGGCCCAGCGCGGAAGGTGTCCCGCGCGCCCCTGCAGAGGGCGGGGCGCCCTAGCGCCCCCTTCGCGCCCGAGGCGGGGGGCAGCGTCCCTGGAAGGAGCCCGCTCGCCCCCCCCCCCGGGGCCGTCGCAGGCGGGGACCTGGCGTGGTCCTGCCGCCGCGCGCCCCGAGGCTGTGGGCGGAGGGCTGGACCTGCGAGCGCGGTGGAGGTGCGGCTTGGCTCCGGGCGTGGGCGCCGGCGCCGGAGCCCCAGGACTGGAAAGCGCCTCCCGCGGCAGCCTGGGGCGGGGCCCGAGCGTCCGACGCCCCCGGAGCCCTCGGGCGCCCCCCGGAGCCCTCGCCTCTGCCCCCGGCCGTGTGCTCGGCGGCCGCCGAATGGGCGTCGGCTCAAGGGCCGGCGGAGACCTGCGGCGGGACCGTTCCCCGCCTTTGGGCCTCCCTGCCGCGGCGGAGACCCGCACCTGATGCCCTCCCCGCCTCGCCGCAGTGGGGGTGCACCTGGAGGTCGGAAGGGACCCGCGGGGGTGTGTCCTTTCGGCCACTCCTGCCCCCGGCCCAGCGTTAGCCGGGGCCCCTCGGGTTGACTTGGTTTGGAGATGGTGGCAATGATAGTCACTGCGGCCTTTTCTGACATTTGTTGCGGTCCTGGGGCCTGAAATCAGGGCCCAGTGTGGTACCACTGAGGACCCCCCTCCCCAGCCTTGTTAAACTTTGTTCCTAGACGAATTGTGGCCGAGTTGCCCAGGCTGGCCCTGAAGTTAGCACCCTCCTGTCTCAGCGTCCTGAAGAGCGGGGGTCACTCAGTGCACCACCACACTGGGTGGCAATTGCTGTCTTGTAGAGTGCCCAGCGGTGCCTGCTGCGTGTTCATAACCTCGTGAGCCCCTATGCACCCTCGGAGCTGAGCTGCTTGTAGGCCATTTTACAGATAAGGGAGTCCAGAGGATTAATTGACTTTCCCAAGGGCCTCGGTCTCACAAGTAGGGTCCAAAATGGAAGACAGTGTGTGACAATTAGGAGGAGGCTTTGTTTGGCTGCCCTCTCACCGGGGTCTTCCAGAAAGAGGGAGGGGGCTGGTGTCAGGGTTCACCTTCTGCTGGACTGGGGAGCAAGAGTGAGGATGAGGTCCTTTATGGCCTGGGGCGATTGAAGGCTTGCGCAGGGGTCACAGGGTTGCCCAGGATGTGGGCTGAGACAGTAAGGAAAGGGGTTTGTAGTGTACGTCCATGCTCTCAGGCATGTGTATCTTGTGCAAAAAGCCTGTGTAGGGGTGCAGGGTGTGTGCCCGCATTCTGTGTGTGTTTTGCAGGAGGAAGTGGCCTGGGTCCGGGGTCTCTTCCTAAGGAAATGAGGGCATTATAATGATTCTAGTGACTGAAAGAAAGGGAGGTGGGTGTGGTGGCTGGCACTTTCTCCTGTGGGAAAGGGGTTCCCTCCGGGCTGAGCCTCCACCCAGCCCCACCCTGGCCTTTCCCCACACCTGTCCTGGCTGGTAGGGCTGCTTCCTGCTTCCTGGGCCCCGGCCCTGGGGGCTCCACTCTCCAGCTATTTCATTAGCAGGCCTGCCCTCCCCGGCATGCTTTTCTGCACGGTGAAGCTGCTGGGGTGGGCTGTTGTCTTTGGAGGGCCCTCTCCTACACCGGGGAGGGAGAACTTCAGAATTCTGGGATTCTTTCCTTTTCAGAAACCAGCCTTTCCTTTGAGGAATTTCAAAGCTTGGCTGAGCTTGACTTGGCTCTATTCTTTGTTTTAAAATGTATATTTATTTAATTAACTACACAAAGAAATTTAAAGTAAGCCAGGAGTATCCAAACATGACATAAAATCTCTCTTAAAAAAAAAAAAAAAGGAAACCACAGCACCAGAAAATCCTAGACTGCCTGATTTACCAGCTGTTTACACAGGCAGCATCTGCGTCCAGCCTGGCTTTTTGCAACAGTGCCGAGTTAGTCCTGTTCTAGGCTTTGTTGGATCCCTTACATTTTTTAAAATTGGTCCTTAAGTTTTCTTTCTTCTTCTTCTTTTTTCTTTTGTGGTATGAGCATTGAGACCAAAGAGCTGTTGCACTGAGCTTATATCCCCCGCCTTCTTTACTTAAAAAAATTTTTTTTCCCGGAGGGGTGGGGAAAGTTGTCTATACAGTTGTTGAATTGGCCAGGCTGGGCTTGAATTTATCTTGTCTCGGCCTCCTCCTGAGTAGCCAGTCTGGAGGCAAGTAGCTGGGGTTCCCAGTTTATTCCTGAACACCTCTCAGCCTCAGGCCTACATTCCAGGCCTGGTTCCTTTTCTTCTCAAGTAGGGCTGAAGACTATAGCAGCCAGCCTGCCTGCCTGCCTGCCTGCCTGCCTGCCTTCCTTCCCGTCTGTCTTTTTTTTGTACCAGGGCTGGAACCCAGGACCTTGCGCTTGTGAGGCAGGCACTTAGCTGCTGAGCTGTACCCGCAGCCTCCAGCAGCTTCTTTGTGTAGACCCCTTTCCACCACAAGTTACACTGTGTTCTTTTTCAAATTTTATTTGATACAGGGACTTTCTTTACAGGGTATGTAGTTTAGGCTGGTCTTGAACTCACGATGTAGCTCGGACTGACCTCGAACTTGCAGTGGTTCTTATGCTTCAATCTTGAAGCGCTGGGATTGCAGACATGCACCACCACGCCCAGCTTCATTTTTAATTATGTTTTTCCAACATTCCTGGAAGTGGCAATCCTAGGTCAAAGGGTGTGACCACATTTATGACTCCTTGCTAGTCCCTCTCCAGAGGGAGAGCAGAGCAGGCAGGTTTTTCCACCTCTGGAGATTGGAGGGAGTCTAGCCAGGTGCCAGGACTGGTCAAGGGGAAAGCCTGAGGCCTCTTCCCTCTGTCCTGCAGTTGCTGTGGGTTAACAGCCCTCCTGAAAGGAAAAAACAAAGACAAAAAGAAGTCATGTCCAAGCTGGAGTTTAGTTTTCTTATTGCTTGTGTTATGTTTCCTTGACAAGGACATTAGTTCTATGTGGGGATATCTGCCTGACACATGTGTTCTGTTCATCACCTGCATTGAATATTCATGGTAACCATTAACAGCAATTACTGCCCTTTCAATAATGATCAGATGGGTGACCTAGCTAGCAAGTACTGTGTCACTGGTGACTGGACACCAGATCTACCAAACTGCTCAGTTCAAGACTTAACTGACTTTCATTCTAGTGTCAGGGTGAGTAAAATCCAGCCCTTCTCCACCTCTCAGGGGTCCCTGTAGTGCAAGTAGGTTTTGCAGGGCCGGGTGGCACTGGTGTACCTGCCCTTTGAACCTCCAGGCTTGGACCAAACAGGGGTGTCAGGGCCCTGGTAAGTGACAGGCTGGAGTGTGCTGAGGGCCCCAGCAGTCAAGTGGCCTGCACTGCTGCGTCCATGGGTAGTCAGTCTGCTGCCCTGCGTCCAGGCTGAATCCGTTGAGGAACGGCGGCTCCATCTTCCCAGGTGGCTTTCTGCTTTTGAGATCACGTTTTACTCCACAATCGGGGAGGGCATGTTTGAATGAATACTGGGCTTTATGTGCTTTGGATGACTCCCAATAGTGTCCACTGTGGGAGCCATTAGAATCACGTGCATGCACCCAGCCGCAAGACTAGGGTGGTGTGGTGACTGCCAGAGACGGGTGTCCTGCCTCTGACTGCTCTCTCACTGGGGTTCACTGAGGTAGGCCCACCCTAGGCTCCGTCCCAAGGTTAAGGATGTTTTTTAGTTTCTAGTTATGTCCCGGGCAGTTCAGAGTGAGACCTCAGCATATTTAGTTGTAGCTGTCTGCCAGGAGCTGGCAGTTTTATTTACTTGTTTTTCCAAAACCCTTTTTGACATTAGGCAGCCCAGCCAATTTGGAGAAAAAGGGGTTTGTCAGCTTGAGAATGAGTTCCAGGCTGCCTAGAAGTTTGGGTAGTGTGTTGAGGTTTGATCCTTTAGAGAAAGGAATGCCTTATTTTTCAGAAGATGTGGCCTGAGCCCAAGAGTTGCTTTCCTTACCTGGTGCAGGTGTAGCAGCTGGCGGGGCTGTGCTCCCAAGACTTCTGGTCCCCGGGCAGTGTCCAGGGAGGTGGCTGTCCTTCTGCTCCATTCAGGCCCATTTCCTTCCTCTCCCTTTTGTCCCTTCACCACCAAACCAATGTACAAACAAACCTAAGTTCTGCTTTCCTGAACTGCCCTGTGTCTCCTGGCCGGGGGAGCCACAGGAGAATGCTTACAAAGTAGCTTTGCTGTGTCAAAATTAACAAGTTCTGGGCCCTTTGCAACAAGGTAGCACATTAGCTGTGGCCTGCTGGGAGCTAGGAGCCCTGGATCAAATTCCAGTTGAGACAAAGTAGCTATTAAGAAACTTCTGTGCCTTGGTTTTCTTTTGCTAAAATGGGGATGACTACCTCCTTAAAGGTTGTTACAAAGATGTAAAAAGTTAGTATTTTAAAAAGTGCTTGGGAAAAAAAAGGTGCTTGGACCAGTTCAGGCGTATAATAAGTGCTATTTGAAGTGCTTTGTTAACTAAATAAGGTACTGTCCTTTAATAACTTAATACCTGGAGGAGTTTGTGCACGTAAAGCATACTTAAAATCAGTGCTACTCTGGGGAGACCAGTGTGGCTGGCCAATGTTGAGCCCATTTGCTAAAGTAAGGGACTCCTGGAGGGTATCCCCACCTTGGAAGGGGATGACTCCCGGGGTATGGTGGCTGCCTCCAGGTGCATTCACATCGGCTTTGTTTCTGGGAGCTGAGGCGGCTGGTCATTCCACCCTCCCACCCAGTTCAGGAATCTCGGCCAAATCACTTCCAGATGGTGGTGGGGCCTCCGCCGAGCTCCTCAGCGGTGGCAGAGCCAGTGTGCCAGTCAGCAGCCGCCTTCGTTCTCGGAGAGCCAGTGCTGCGGAGGACTCTGGTTTGGAGCCAGGTTATGTTTCCAGACACTCCCTGCCCTGGGCCTGGTTCTGAGCACAGAGGCAGGTGTCCGACAGTGGGCAGCTGGTTTAGTGGAGGATGACCGACTGTCCTGTTCTTCCCGCAGGAGATGCTCAGAACCAGAAGCTTTAGGCCCTGCCTCCAGGGGCTCAAGGCCAGGGACCCTGGCCATCCTCCTTTCCGTATGGTCAGTGCATGCTAGATGCTGCTAGATACAGCCTCACGATTCAGAATTGGCTCTAAAGCTACACTCGCTGGATTCTCACCCCTACTCTGCACCCAGCCGCTGTGTAACCCTGGCTCACTACCTAACATTTCTGAGCCTGGTTCTCCTTAGAGCTGTTGAGAGCCCCGTGTTTGGTTAGCTTCAGTTCCAGCACGATCCTGGCATGTTATTGATCTTTTTGTGCTTTAACCCAAGTCCAGGACTTTGTCTCATCTTCCATCTCTCCTCTGCTGGTCCAGATGTTTTTGGGCTCCTGTCGCTATTACTTGATTTGTTAGCTGTTTTCTCCAAGCTGTGACCTCTGATGAACATGCTTCCCAAGATCCGCTCCTTCCTTTTTTTCATCTTTTTTCATTTGCCAGGTGTGTGAAAGACCAGCTCTGAAGCAAGTCCATGGTAGGTGCTAGGATCACAGGAATATTGAGTCACATCATGTGTCTGCCTCACGCTGCTCAGTGCAGCGAGAAGAGACCCAAGAGAGGACGAGGGAGAGAGCCTGTCAGACTTCCCGGCGTGCAAATGTCACCTGGTACCTTGTTAGAAGCACTGGCTGAGGTGACAGCTGAGAGTCCACATTTTCAGCCACGTCCCAATGCTGCTGGCTCATGGCTGCCATGCCTAGTGGGGACCCAGATGCCAACCCCCTCGAGAGGAGGGGGGCTCCTACCCCTAGCGGGGAGTGTGCAATCCGGAAGGCTCCCTGGAGGAAAGGGACTTACACTTGAGGTCTCAAATGTGAAATAGAATCAGGTAAATTAGTAGGTAGTTGAGCACAGAAGAGTGTGTTAGCGTGGACGTCATATGACTTGGGTGAGGGGGTAGCAAATGGTTAGACAGGGCAGGTTCACAAGGGCCTTCCTTGGGTAGCAAGTATAGGGTGTGTTGTGGCTTGTGTCTGGGTATTCCCCCAAAGCCTCATGTGGTCAGAGATGTCTCGAAGATGGCTGGATTGAGGTGCATGCTGCTAGGATTGAGCCACCCCCAGGGGCCTCTGCCTGCCTGCCCTGCTTTATCCTGAGCTGTTTTTCCTCTGTGATGCCACTGTCCCTTGGAGCCTGCTGGCTGTGGGCTGAAACCTCTACCAATTGCAAGCTGAAGAAAACTTTCCTCCTTTAATGAGTGGGTGTCAAGTACTTTGTTTTATCGCTGGGAGAAGTAGCTCAGATGGGGTGGGAAGGGCTGACCTGGCGGAAGTGGACGAGTCTCTGCACTGTTGCTCTGAGAGGTTTGGAATGGGCCGCCTTTCTTCTTTCTTTTTCCTGTTTTTTATTTTTTATTTTATTTTTTTATTTTTACAAGATAAGGTCTTGCTATGTAGCCCAGGTGGCCTCAAGCAATGCAATTTGCCCACCTCAGCTTCCCAAGTGCTGGGACTGTGGCTGGGCACCACCATGCCCGGCATGTGCCTTTTTCACCTGTGTGTACTTGTAAACTATTACATGTATGCCATTATCAGTCTATATATTAAGTTTTATAAAACGTAGTTTGTCTTTTTATGTGAGAAATCCAAGTAGAAGACCTGATTTTTCCTGGCTGTTGTGATGTTATTTTACGTGCCTTATAGTGCCCCAAAGGCCTATGTTTCTACCTTGTTATTTTATCTCTTTCCTTTATGTGCTGCCGGGGATCAAACCCATGGCCTTGTGCATGCGGGCAAGCACGCTGCCCCTGGGCCGCATGCTGCCGTTAGTTAGTCTCCCTTCCCGTACGAGTATTCTGCGTTTAATTTTCCTCTTTGATTATCCTGATGAGCTGGATCTGTAGTTATAACCCTTTTCCCCATAAAAAGTTTAACTGAGCACCTCCAGTGGACTGAGCCGTTACAGTCTAACTGGGTGGGTGCTGTTTCCTGCTTTTGTCGCGATTGTAGTTGGCTTCCATGGTCACCTAATAGAAGCTGGCTCACATTACTGTTGTAAGACTTGGTATTCACTGGAATGTGCCCAGCGATCATCACTCTGTCCTCAGCCAGCCTGTAACTCAGTATCAGCCAAGCAGGGCTAGCTTGGTTTTCCACTTAGAGAGCCCTGGCAGTGACACTGAGGGTTCCGACAGAGCGTGCTGGCAGCGGCAGCTGGGTTTCCCAGCAGCCCAGGTAGGAAGTGTGCTGAGGAGGGTTCCCGGCCTCCTGTTCGTGGTGCTGGTGGTGCCCTGCCGGTGTTCCTGCTCACGCGTGCTCAGTGGTGCAGTGCACACGCCCCGTCTCTGATGCAGCATCTAACCACTCTGCCTGCTAAGCGTTCTGGCTGCTAAGCATTGTCCTGAGACCCTCACTTTTTTTTTTTGGTGGGGTTGTTTCCTGAGATACGGTCTCGCACATAGTCCAGGCTGCCCCTGAACTCACTGTGTAGCCCCACTGGCCGCCAACTCTCAGTCCTCTTTTCTCAGTCTCTTGAGTGCTGGGATTACGGATGTGCCTCACCATGCCTGGCATGAATGCCTCTTACTGTTACTATTTTTGAGTTTTTACCAGTACTGGGTATTGAGCCCAGGAAGCACTAAGTTACGTCCCCAGTCCTTTGTAGGATTTTTGAGACTGGAGTAGTGGGTGGAAGGTATCTCACTAAGTTGTCCAGTTTAGTCCTGTGATTCTCCTGCCTCAGCCTCCAAAATATCATGAATGACAGGTATGTGCCCCACTAATTTTTTGCCCTGTTTCCTTTTCATTTTGCGCCACTGGGGATTGAAACCAGGACCTATTTTACTGAGCTACAACTCCAGTCCATTTTTATTTATTGTGAGACAGTGTCTTGCTAAGTAACTGAGTTGCCCAATTTGGGTTTGAACTTGAAATCCTCTTGTCTCAGCCTCCTAGAGTGCTGGTATTATAGGTTTGCATCACTATGTCTGGCTGCCTAGATTTATTTTTGGTGGCAGTGGAGATGGAATGAACCCAGGACTTCTGCACTGAGCTACATTCTTAGCCTTTCTTTCTCTTTTCCCTTCCCTTCCTTTCCCTTCCCTTCCCTTCCCTTCCCTTCCCTTCCCTTCCCTTCCCTTCCCTTGGAGTAAGAAGATGTGGGAAGGAGGGACTGTCTTTTACTGCTTCAGTTTTGTTTGTTTTGCTTCAGATTTTACTGATTTGGGCCCATTCTAGTTACCTGTTCCAACAGCAAGGAACTCTTGGGTCAGTAACCCCCACCCCCCCTTTCTGGAGACATTTCCCTATTTCTCCCCCTTTGTTTGGTTTCTAGGGGCAGTTGTGTCACTGCAGAGCTGGACAGTTGGGGACAGAGCAGATTGCCTTTTGGCCGCTGGGCAGGGCCTGCTTTGTGAGCAGTTCAGAGATAGGAAGGAGGCAGCCCGGGGTTCCTCCTGGGCCCATTCTTCGTCCTGGGGTGGCAGGAGCTCTCTATGCACACCACAGGGCAGGTGTGTGTGTGTGGGGGGCTGCTGACAGCCACCTATGTGCCATGCCGGGAGCTCCTTGGTGACAGTGGCCATTGGCCCTGCTGTGCTGTGTCAGAAGTGACCTTGCCCACATCCCTTTCTTCTGTTGCCTTTAAACATTAACCAAGGGGAGAATGTGTGGCGTGTGCTTGCCTGGGAGCTGAGACTGCCTTTCTTTCCTGGCCTGGCACCCAGCCCTTGTCAGTACGGTGGCTGCAGCCCGTGGGCAGCCTGCTTGCCACCGGCTTTTCTTCTGGCAGCCTCAGGACCACTGTGCGCCCGGCTCCTCCATGGCCCCTGCTGCTCAGCCTCCTCAGCGGGCTTGTTGAAAGGTCTGGGCCTTAACACAACACTCCTGTTCTCCCTCTCTGAAGGCTCTTTATGCTGGCATGAATTCCTTTTCTCATGGAGATCTGAAAGCTCTTTTGACTAAATAGGTCACCTTTCTGGGTATTTTTATAAGGCCAGTTTTGCCACGCCAGACAACTTTTCTGGAATTTCCTTTCAGATACAAAGGCAGCCAATGAGGTTGGAGTCACGTGGAACACAGGGTGGAATTTTGGCATTCACACTATGTAGGGAAACGGGTGTGGATTTATGGCAGGGACTATGTAAATTCACTGTGGCACATAAGTTCAGATTTTGAGATGAAAAAAGCAAGCAGCAGTCAGCTTTGCTTTGACTGGCGGAATGGTATTCCTTTCTGCGCGTGTTCAGTGTGCCTCTTACGGAGGATGGGTCAGGTTTTCAGGAGCTAAGATCAGATTCTCTGCATCTCTCTTCTCCCCCTTTCCTCCAGTCCAGTACACAACATGCTGGTATCATTTGTCTTGTGTGGATCATGCTGCCTTCCCTGGACCTCTGTGAAGTGACATCAATGCTTGGGCTTCTTGCTCAATGAAAAAGTGAGCTGGGCATGGTGGCTCATGCCTGTAATCCCAGCACTCGGGGAGGCTGAGGCAGGAGGATCACTGTAAGTTTGAGACCAGCCTGGGCTACAAAGTGAGCTCAAGTCCAGCCTGAACTGCGTAGTGAGACCCTGTCTCAAGAAGACAAAAAAAAAAAAAAAAAAAAAAAAGAAGAGAAACAAACAAAAACCCAAATGAGTGGTTAAATAGCCAGAGGCTGAGTGGGGAGGTTGGGAACATGGACCCTGCCCCCCATAAGCCTAAGGGGCAGAGGTCCTGAAAACCCTGTGTGACTTGGCAGTTCTGTGAGCTGAATGGAGTCGGGAAGCTGTTTGCTTGAGTTCTCAGAGAAGGAGCCGGTGTGGCTGGAGCCCAGGGATCTGCTTCCTGTGGGACAGGAGCCTTGAGCAGACTCCTGGCCACCTACCAGCAGGACCCAGCAGTGTCGGGTGGATTTTGGCGGAATGCACCTGTGCGGTGGCTTGTCACATTCCTTATCTCCACTGCAGGAGGCCGTGCTGCTCCTGGGGGTGCTTTCTGTACGGGAGCAGCCAGCTGTCACATTCCTTCCTGTGGGTGTCGGTCTCTGTCCCTCTCTCCTGGCTGTCTCCAGGAGGGTCCCTGAGAGTTGGAGTCCAGGCCCCTGCCTGCGCTCCTGCTGCTCGCTCGGTGTGTCTGGTGGCCTGCCCGCCCCACTCTGTGGATTGTTGCTCCAGGGGCTGAGGCAGAGTCAGGTGCGCCTTCCGCAGCTCTGAGCTTGACACTTAGTAGGGGTTTAATAAATAGCACTGAATGAGTAATAGCATAATTGTTGAGCAATGAGTCTGGTACAGTGGACTTACATGCAATATGTTTATTTTCAGAAAATGCAAAACAACAAACAAACAAAAAAAGAAAACAGTGATTCTTTGAAGTCAGTGGTGATTGAGTGGATAGCCAGGCTGGGGTCCTAGAAGAGCGCCTCGCTTTGGAATCTGTGATGTTGAACTAAGGAACTCAGCACTTCGTGTTGGTCCTCTGAGCATCTTGAGTTTGCTTTGGTCATTAAAGAATGAAGCCTTTTCCAAGTTGCTGTGTGAAGCTTAGAAAGTGAACTTACTCTAGGTAGCCACTGAGCCACAAAAGTCACAATAATGGTGTCATTAAACACAGTGAATATATGTTGATCGCCTACCAAATACCTGGGAATGGCAAGTGCTTCTTCACAAAGCTAAAGGAAACGTCATTGCAGCTCTTGAGATGTAGTTGTTGGTGTAATCCCAGCATCCAGATGAGGAAACTGCAGCATGCCCACTGTGGCCGCAGAATTACTCCAGCCTTCTGACATTTTAAAATTGCGTGTCCTACTCTAAGTACAATGATTTTTTTTTTTCTTTTAGTACTTGGGATGGAACTCTCGACCTCATGCTTGCCAGGCAGGCACTTGTGCTGCTGAACTAAACCCCCAGCCTTGAAGAACAGTTTTAAGTCTATTACAGATATTTTTCAAATACTTCTAAACTGCTGAGCAAGAGAAAACTAAATGAATTTGCCTGAGACTTTAAAGCTGTCAGATTTGAAATTAATTTTTAATGCCTTTTTCTTTTTCATTTGGTCATTAAAAAGTTCTATTTGTAGTTGTTAGGTTCGCAAACCCCCCCCCCCCATTGGAAGGACAGAGACAAGCATTTAAAGAAAGAATACCTCACCTGTGAAGAATTTCAACAGGTCTTTTTCTGCCTTCAGGGAGTTTCTCTTAAAGCTGCCCTTTGATTGGAATGGGGAAGAGGGAAATACCTTTTTTGTGGGGAGGATGAGACTGTAAATCAGGCATAGTATGGTGCATTCCTGTAAATTCCAGCATTCTGGGAGGCTGAGGCAGAAAGATTTTAAGTTAAAACCCAGCCAGGGCAATTTAGCAAGACTGTGTCTCAAAAATAAAAAGAGTTAACTGCCAAGGCCCTGGGTTCAGTCCCTATTAGCACGTTAAACAAACAAACAAAAACAAGCAAACAACCACAGGAGACTGTGAGCAGGAAATGTCTTGTGAGATCCTTGTGGTTATGCTGATGATTGTAACTGGAGTCACTGTTGGTTACTGCTGAGCTTTGGCAGCGTTAGAATTGAGGTCTTGTTCGTGAGTCTCATTATGGTTTGGAAATCTCTCTTGGTCCAGGAATATATTCTGGTCAGCTCTAGCCACTTTGTCTCTTAAAAGTTTTTAGGACCAACTTTTACTGGGGCTGCTGGGCTGTTAATAGCAGTTGCTGCGTTTGGTAATGGTTGCGATCTTGTCTTGTGACTAGTCCAGCATGGAAACTCATTTAAGAGTATTTGAAGTGTCCCTAACAGAATGTTGCTGGGCAGCTGGGCCTGCCCTCAGCCTCCTGGGTGCTTTGAGAGGTCTGAGACCGCGTGGCCCTGTGGTGTTGCAGTGTTGGTCGTTTGGAGGCACCATTTGCTCAGGAGCCCTCAGGACACCAGCCCCATGGAATCATCCAGTCCAGCTTTGTTCTGCCAGAGAAATGGCATGAAACCACTTTTGGACATAGATTGAGCTACTTTCTGAGTGCTTAGGGGTTTGGGTCAGATAGACCTTTCCACTTCCTGGCTGGTGTCCTTGGAGGGGGTGCTTGACTGAGATCCAGGGCCTGGGCTGGTGCAGAGCTTCAGTTCCAGTGCTGGGGTAGTTGGAGGACCCCCCCCCCCATGCTCCCGCACAGCACTTGGCCTGGCCACAAGGGTCATAAGCGCCCCAGGAGTGGCCATCCCTCTCCAACTCTTTGCCAGTTCCTGGACCTGGGATGGTCCTTCGGACTGGAGGAGGAGGACAGATAGCTGAAAATATATGCCCAGAAACAGGTCAAAAGTGTCTTGGACCTGAAAGGCTATCTTCAAAAGACTCAGCAACCTGAGTAACTGTTGAGAAGAAACCATGGGCATTTGCAAGTCTTCTGACCGATGCTACTGTAAGTGTAGGGCATGGATGCTATTCTTGAGGGCTTTTTCTCCTTCTTGCCTGTTTAACAGATGTTTTCCCCCTCCTCTTGCCCTCTTCCCCCTTCTCTTTCCTTCCCTGTCCCTGAGATTGAACCTAAGGCCTTTGCACGGAATCATATCCTCCACCCTTTATTTTTATTTTTTGTATTTTGAGACTGAGTCTCACTAAGTTGATCCTGGGCTTGAACTCATGATCCTCCTGCCTCAGCCTCCCAGAGGGCTACAGTTTCAGGCCTGCTCCCTTTCTTTCATCTCTCCCTTTTGTCTGTTAGCATGCTCCTTCCTATTTCCTTCCGGGGAAGCCCCTTAGAAAGACGATCTCCTGAGAGTGGCATAATGGCACTGTCCTGTGTTTGGTCCCAGTCTTGGCTCTGTCCTTGTATAGCTGGCTACCCTAGGAAGCTGCTTTTTGTAAAATGTGATAATAAAGTACTCTTCCTGCCCGCTGTGGTGGGTGGGCCTGTAGCCTTGGCTAATCTTGGAGGCTGGGTGAGAACGTTGCTTGAACCCCTGAGTTCAAGACCAGCATGGGGACGTAGCCTCATGTCAGAAATAAAGCAATGACAAAAAAGGGGAGGCTGAGGCCTGGGCAACATAATAAGGCCAAGGACAGACTGAACCACATAACAAACTGCATGCAAGACCCTTCCTCAAAAACAAACAAACACAGAAACAAACAAACCAAAACCCCAAACAAAACCAAAAACCAAAGAAAGGAGAGTGTGTGCCTGGAGCTCGACACTGCCTGGCTCACAGCAAGCGCCTGGGAAATGACAGCTAAGTGACAGCTGCCGCCTAAGAATGCTGGGCCTAGGCGCTCCCACTTACCTGGAAGAGTGAGTCTGTCTGTGCTTGCTGGGGGCTGTGTGGCTTCCCCTGCAGAGGTTAGCAGAGTGGGGTGAAGGGCAGAGCAGGGAACTGCAGAGGCACAGGGGGTCTTCCAGCTTAAATCCTGGAGGCGGACGAGGCTTCTGACCGCCTGTGTGCTTGGACGTGGAGCCGGAGGGGAGGGAGGCTGTCCCACCGCAGGAACCTGTCTCCTGGCTGCTGAGGCCCCCACAGGGCCTCCTCCTCCTCCTCCTCCCAGTCCTGGCTGTTTGACGTCTCAGATCATGGTGGGGCTGCCTGCAGCTCCTGCCAAGACTTTTGGTGTCCCAGGGTGTGGCCTTAATCCTAGCACATCCAACCCATGTCACGGAGCTTGCAACAGTGGTTTTACAGTAGTGCTTGGAAGCTACTCTGGGTCAGAATCGCTGGGCTGAGGTGATTGGAGGAGACTGGCAGCCGAGACCGAGTGGGTCGGGAGGTTCGGTGGGGGCCACGTTCTCTGTTCTCTTTAGAAGTTCAGCTGGTGTTTGTCCCACCAGCTGACGGGATCAGTTTGTGTTGCTCAAAGTGCCCGCTTCCTCCACTTGCCCCGCACAAACAAGTAGCCTGCCGTTGTCATGTGGTGCCAGATTTCTAAAGGCAGTGCCGGTGACGGGCCTTTTAGGTTGTCTCTGGCGGTCAGGGAGCAGCAGCCCTTTTCCCAAAGGTCAGCTTCAAGGATCTTACTCAGGGTGTGATTAATGCAGGCCTTTACTTTCAACAATGGGAACGCATTAGTCAGCCCAGGTGCTTTTTCCCATGTGACCGGGCAAAAACTTAAACACTAGCACAATGGCTTTTGTTTTCCCAGTGACTAAAGCTGCCTCTTAGTTAGCCTTATCCCTCGATCAGCTGTGCTAACCCGCTCCCCTCGGGCAGAGCATTGTCTGGGCCTGAGAAAGGTCTAGGCCACCCTGGGCTTGGCAAGACTGCTGTCCCAGCTCTTCTTCCCAGACCTACTTCTGCCACTGCTAGAACCTCTCTGGTCCTTCTCCCCGCTGTCAAATGGGAGAACTAGGTCACTGTTTCCCAAAACTCAGTCATTCCTAAAGGAACCACACTTCCTTTTTTTTTTTTAATCTTTTTGAGACAGGGCTTCACTGTGCACTTCAGGCTGGCCTTGAGCCCCGGCTGTGGCCCAGGCTGCTCTCGAACTTGAACTTGAAACGGTCCTTCTGCCTCAGCCTCCAGAGTGCTGTGATTACAGGAGTGGGCCACTCCACCCAGCCGGAAACACATTTCCTATTCTGCCACATCCTACTGCTGTCACTGTTTCAGTTTTCACCTATTTCCCCCTGCAGGTGACTCATTTTTATAGCAGATGTATTTGAGGAGACTGTGTCACTGTCATAAGTGGAAAAGCAGTGTCACTGAGTAAATGGCAGGTAACCATAAATAAAACCAAAACAGTGCTATTAAATCCCAGCCTGCGGCTTGCCTGTTCTCTGCATGAGGCCTGCTCGCATTTGGTTAGAAGGGTAAGCCAGCCGGAGTTTGAGAGGTGTATTGAAGGCAACCTAGCATCACCCTAAACCGCCCTTCTCCAGGGACTAAGGGAGGGTTAGGATCGGAAAGAAGGTCACATCTGTCTAATGCAGTGATTGATGAGAGTCTCAAGGAGCTGAGACCAGAGGTGCCCAGGGGTCCCCCGTATTGGTGGTTTTGCTTTCAGTGGCGTTAGTTATGTGAAACCAACTACAGTCTGAAAATACTAAATGGAAATCTGCCAAATAAGCCATTTATCAATTTTAAATTGTGCACCATCCGGAGCAGTGGACAAACCCTTGTACTGTTCCGCTTTGTGCCACCAAGGACGGGAGTCACCCTCTGCCCACTGTGCTTACCTCCCGTCAGTCCGAGGAAGGCAGTTGGTGCTGGTTTGTGGCTCTGCCGAGGAGAAGCTGGAAAAAGGTGAAAGTTCTTCATTTAATAGGGGCAGAAAAAACAGTTGAATGCTGAGGTTGCTAAAGTCTGTAGGAACAGATTTACCCGTGGAAGTGAAGAAGGAAATTCATGCTGGTTTTCCTGAAGGCTGGCCCTGGTGTGTGAGAAGCGAAAGGCGCAGAGCTACAGGGGTCAGCCTTTCTGCGTTTGTGGTTTTAGGCATCAACGGGGGTTTTGGAATGGTCTGCAGATAGGGAGGGAGGCGGGCAGCATAGGTGCTTTTCCAAGGACCTGTGGTCTCCGCCCTGTATGGGTGTAGAAGGGCTGAGGCCAGCCGGGGCTGGGCCTGGGCACTGACCACAGGCTGCTTGCCGGCGTGGAGTGGAAGGCAGTAGCCAGAGTGGATTGATGGAGACGGACAGGCCGTTTAAAAGGAAAACTACAGGACTGAGTTCTGCCATGTGTATGGGGTCTAAGAGTTGTTTAGGAAGTTTTATTTTCTTTTTAATCTGAATTTTCTGTGAAATGCACAATAAACCTATTCCAGCCCAAAATGATTCTAGAGAAAACTGCATTAGAGTTGTACCCTTGTTTGTTGTTTTTATGATGTCAATATAGTTATGATCTTAACGTTTTATGTGATGGGGTTGTGACATAACTAGCCCTATCTCCCTGAAAGCTGATTCGAGTTCTCTTGGAGTCCATGTCCGTGACAGCAGATAAGATAGAACACAGTGTCTTAACAGGCTGCGCAGCTCTCAACCACCTGCTCCCGTCAGTGTGTCCTGCAGGTTCCATAAAGCAAGATACACACCAGGAATGGACTTCTGAAATGCCTCATGCTGTTAATCTCTAGGAATGAATGGTGTTTTTTGAGTTAATAGGATACGAGGCTGAGCATGTGATTTATTTATTTTTTTATGTCCCTCCTGTAGGGAGGAGCGCTACTTTCTTTCCTGAATTTCTGGGAGTAGGGAAGTCATGGTTAAGAATGGATTTTGCTGACCATGGTGGTGCATCCCTAGCACTCATGAGGCTGAGGCAGGAGGATCTCGAGGCCAACCTGAGGTACCTAGCAAGACAGAGAGAGACAGAGACAAATAGAATGAGAGAGAGGGAATGAAAATGAGTATGAGAATGAATTAGGCATGAGGCAGCTGTGGGGTGAAGCTAGGATTTACTGTGGGACCTTGGGGTTGAGTTAGTTACACGATTTCTCTGGAGCCACAGTCCCTACTGCTCTAGACTATAAACTGAGGGTAATCATATAATCATAGTTTCTCCCTGAGGAGGAGTGGGTGTGAAGATTTAATGGGCTACATTTTGTAAAGTGCTTGGTGCATGGGAAGTAGTCCCCTGGGTCCCTCTGCCACTCCTTCCTCCCTCTTCCTGTGCTGATTAGGGTTATATATCAGTATAGCATTTTTTTCCCCCTGGTTAGGAGCACTTTTTTTTTTAACTTAAAAATGTTGGGTGGGTTTTTGGGTCTATACCAGAAACACTAACTGAGAGAGAAAAAAGTTGCCCGTGTTCCCAGGTGTCTGGAGAAAGGCGTGGGATTTGTAACTTTCCCCTTGGGTTTTCTGCACACACGCAAGCACATGCCACATGCCCACGTGCTACGGATGGAACATCTGATCAGCATCTTAGGGACAAGCTGTATTTAGCTTTACATTCATTGTTTGTTGGTCATTTCTTGACCATTAAATGTCATTTAAAACACGATTTTTAAGCAGCACTCCAAATAGGGCATATCCTTTTAAAAATTGTGCCATTAAAAATGGAATCCAGAGAAATAAAAATGTACAAATGAGGATTTTTTAGTTTGAGTTCTAAGAAAGTGCTGGACATAAAGCCTACACCCAAGCAGAGATGGTTTATTTTGAGAGGTGACCCCAGGAAGCTGAAGTGCGGCGGGAGGGTAGTGAGAGAGGCTGGGAGGCAGAAGAAACCGGCATTCAGATGAGCGGACGGGTCACAGCTGTGGGCAGTGAAGTGTGCGGTGTGCAGATGCCCCTGGATTGTGCATCTGAGGAGGCGGGGTGCTGGGGCTCCCGCAGCTCCGTTCACTGGCCGTGGACGTGTCCACTCTCTCCCTGGGGCTGCCAGGCTGCTGCCCGTGTGTGGGCTCTACGGGAGCTGCTAGTTGGTGTTGCTGGGAGGTGATCTGAGCAGCGAAATCTGCTGCAGGTGGAGGTGGACGCAGGCAGCAGAGGCGTCTCTTCGCGTATCTCACCGGATAACTCTGTGATCATAATGTGGAGCAGAAAAGGCACGTTGCAGAGAGATGTTACGCTATGATACTTTTTTGATATGATGCTTGCTTTTGTACTTGTAGTAAAAATACAGATACGGCACCAGGCCTGGCAATGCATACCTTTAATTTCAGCACTCTGGGAGGCTATGGCAGGAGGATCACAAGTTCAGGGCCAACCTGAGCATTTTAGCCATTTAGACCCTGTCTCAAATTAATTTTTCTTCACTTTTTTTTTTCCTTTTTCTTTTTCTGCTTCTCTCTCTCTCTCTCTCTCTCTCTCTCTGTTTTGGTACCGGGGATTGAACTTACAACCTCACTCTTGCTGGACAGGTGTTTATGCTGCTGAGCTAAATCCATGGCTGGCTAGCTGGCTTGCTTTCTTGCTTTGTCCTTTCTGTCTGTCTGTCTTTGACAGGATCTTGTGTAGTTCAGACTGGCCATGAACTCACTATGCAGACCAGGCTGGCCTCAAGCTCATAGTGACCCTCAGCCTCTCCTGAGTGCTAGGATTATAGGTGCGCACCACCACGCCCTGTCTCAATTTAAAAAAAGAAAAAAAGACTGGTGGTGTACCTCTGTGTGAAAACCATGGGGTTCAACCCCCGATACTACCACCACCAGGACAACAGCAACAAAAAAATCTCCAAGAAACTCCACATGCGTGTGTTAACGGGAGTGATCACCAGGTTGTGGATAGTAGTTGCTAGGGATTCAGGAAGAGGGGTATACAATCATGAAGGGATGTGCTGGAGAGTTTGACTTCGTAAGCTTTGATTTCTTCCTTGCATGGTGGTTATGTTGCATCTCCCTTGGCATGTTTGTCTGGGAAGTTCCCCTTGAAGAGTTATCAGGCAGCAGTATTTGCCCAGGCAGTCACGGTGAACTCTTAGAACTTTCAGTTGGTCCACGGCAGCACAGGTGCCATGGGCTTGTCAGAGGCCCCGAAGAAGTGTGTCAGTGTAGTACTGCCAGCCTGGCCTGAGGAAAACACTTTTGTTTTAAAGACAAGCTTGGGCCCAGTTTGCAGAGAGAAAACGGATTGCCCTTAAGACTAGAGGGTGATGTTAAGCCACAGACATTCACACTTAGTAGGAGTTCTTCCTTCTGCCACCAAGGGTGTGGAAACACCAGAGTAATCAGTCACCTCAGCTTGCCAGCCCTCCTGTTGCTGGAGACTGTGGTAGGCTTGGGGCTCTCAGACGCAGCACCCCAGCAGTTTGCCTCCAGGAGTGGGTGGCTAGCCAGTAGGTTTCTCAAGGAAATAGTTCCAGGGGTTGCTGAAATACCTGCATGGACGCTGAAAGTATGTAGAAGTCTACAGTATGGGATTGTCGAATAGTGGAATGAGGAAATTTGCACTCTGAGAGTAACTTTGTATTTGTGGCCAAACTTCAGCTGCTGAAGGCCAGTCCTAAAATCCGATGAGAGCCATTAGGCTCCCCCAACCCCAGGAAGGGGTCCCTGCAGTCCTACTAAAGGGACCCACCCCTTCCTGTAATTCTGTACAGAAACTGCTTGGAAACCTTTGGGATGGAGGACTTGGGGGAAGGACTTGTCTTTCGGACAGCTGAACACATACACTTCGAAGTGGTCAATTTTTTTTCTTTTCAGTGCTGGGGCCTTATGAACTCATGGCCTTGTGCATATTAGACAGCCACTGTACCCTTAGAGCTACATTCCAGCCCTTTTTACTTTTTATTTTGAGGCAGAGTCTTTCTAGGGTGTCCTGGCTGGCCTTGAATTTGTGAGCCTTCTGCCTTAGCCTTCTGAGTAGCTGGGGTTGCAGGCATGTGCCACCATGCCCAGCACTCTTTTTTTTTTTTTTTCCTTTTTTTCTTTTTGAGATAGGGTCTTGTTATATATATATAGTTCAGTCTGGCCTTGAACTCACTATGGTAGCCCAGGCTGGCCTGAAACTTGCAGAGATCCTCCTGCCTTAGCCTCTCAATTGCTGGGATTATAGACATGTACCACCACACCCTGCTATAAATATTTAATTTTCAGAAATGGTTTTATTGAGGTATAGCTCACAGGCAATAAATGACACTTTAAAAATGTCCCATTTTGTAAGTTTACACACTATATTCATATATATGTATACCCTAGAGTGGTTGGGGCAAAATAAATAAAGATGTACACATACATTTACACATGGGGATGCATTGTCGTAATCAGTATAATGAGCGTACCTGGAAGCTCTGAAAGTTCCTTTGTGCCTCTTTGTAATTTTCCTTCTCATCCTTCTGTGTAATTGTTTTCTGTCACTATAAGTCAACTTGCATTGTGTTATTGTATAATTTTGTACGAGCAGAATCAGAGTCCTCTTTTTCTGTGTGACGTTCTTTTTACTCAACACAGTTACTCTGAATTCACATTCTTCTTGCCCATCCTAATAGTTCTCTTTTTATTGCTGAGCAGTATTCCACGGTGTGATGTACCCATTTTGTTCACATGTCTGTTAATAACTTGGTTTGCTTCTACATATAGCTATTGTGAACATTTCTTACTACTTTATTGCTTTAGTGACATTTCTTTCTTTTCTTTCTTTTTTCTTTTCTTTTTTTTTTTTTTTTGAGTGGCATGGGTATATTTAACTTTTTAAGCAACGGCCAAACTGCCTTCCAAAGTGATTGTATCGTTTTTACATTTTCATCAGCAGTGTGTGACACTTTCAGTTCTTGCACATTCAAACCAGTTTGAGAAAATGCTGCTTGGTGAAAGTGGCTATGGCTTTAGTCACTTCCCCCAAGTCCTCCATCCCAAAGGTTTCCAAGCAGTTTCTGTACTGAATTACAGGAAGGGGTGGGTCCCTTTAGGAGGACTGCAGGGACCCCTTCCTGGGGTTGGGGGAGCCTAACAGCTCTCATCGGATTTTAGGACTGGCCGATGAGCCAGTGCCTGCTGGATGCCAAGGACTGCACGGTTGGTGCTTTCTGTCGTGTGTCTCACTTAACTCTAACGCTTCCCTGGGGTGGGTTGCATCTTCATTTCACAAATGGGGAGACCTGGCCCCCAGAGTGTGTAACTTGCTGCACAGCAAGGAAGCAGTAGAGTAGCAGTAGAGCAGGACTGTGTTGCCGCCCTATAGTTGCAAGTCTTAGCAAACCCAGCTAATGCTGGCTGTCCAAACTGCAGAGTGTTGGCTCAGTAACTGAAAAGTCTAGGACTAGGTCAGGCGGTTTGACCTAGAGGTTTCCAGGTCATCAGAGCCCTGGCTTTGTTTCTGTGACTCTGCTGTCCCTGCTTGGGGAGCTCTGTTTCCATTGCCACACCCTGCACCTCCCTTCCCGGAGAGGGAAGGCAGCTCTGGGCCCAGCAGTCCCAGGAAGGCCCTGGACTCACTGTGACTGGTCCAGGTTTTTTTTTTTTTTTTTTTTTTTTGGTACTGGGGATTGAACTCACAACCTCGGGCTTGCCAGACAGTCTCTTAAGCCACTGAGCTAAATCCCCAGCCCTGGTCCAGGTTATTATGTCACTTGCTCACTCCTCCATCAGTTAGTGGTCAGGGTGTTTGTTAAGGTTGGTTTAACCTAGATCACATGTTCTACTGTGACTGAAATGGGGGATGCCAAGGTGGGTGGGGAGTGTCAGGATTTTCACACTCCGTTACTGCTACAGTAGCTTGCCCTTGTTTTCCTTTAGAAACTCCTTTATTTTATGAAATGCTGGTGTCCCTGGCTATGTATTTCTTCACTGGTGGCTTAAGGAAAGCAGAACACCTGTTACAGCTGTGAAGTGAGATTACATCTCTACCTCACCAGCAGTTCAAACAGGGACAACACACGTATAAATTGTAGAGTCCTTGAGGTTTCTTTTAACCTGTGTAATTAAAAGGTGTTACCTAGAAGCAGATATAATAAAATCTGATTTCAAATTTAAGTGGTGTTATTTCCATGCCTTTTAAAATACCAGGTAATGTGTGGTAGCACACACCTGAAATCCTAGCACTTGGGGAGCTGAGGCAGGAGGATTGCTTCAAATTGGAGGGCAGCCTGTGCCGCATAGTGAAGTCAAGACCAGCCTGGCCAGTGAGACCCTGTCTCTAACCCCCCGCCCCCCCAAAGAACCTAAACCCACAAAAACCAGGTAACTGCATTTGTGATCTTCGGTCTTGCAGACTTTGGTTCTCGTCCTGAGAGTGTGCAGAATGGCCACGTAGGGTGAGCGACAGGTACCCTGCCTCTCTCCTTGCCAGGAAGAGTTGAAAGAATGAGCAAGTGAGGAAAAAGGGGCGTGATTGCCTTCCAGGGTTTGTGTTGAAGGAGAGGAAAATGTAACGCAGCCATAGTGACTGCCCAATTAAAACCTGAAAGAAGATCATGGTTGTAGGGCTTGGACTTCTGACAAACCAGCAGCCTCAGTCATTTTTGAGTGTTTTTCCAGACCAGAGAATTCTAGTAGGAGGAAGGGGGAGCGCTGAGAAGTTCTAGTTGAACGGTGAGGTGCTTCTTATCGCAGTCCCAGGTGGAAAATGCCACCTCACTCCCTGGACAGATGGGCTGGTCTTGTACCCTACCTGCGGCAGCGACGTGGGAAAGGGTTTTATTGGGGGCAGCTTTCTGCAGAGATGCTGCCTCA
This sequence comes from Dolichotis patagonum, assembly GCA_004027295.1. NCBI lineage: Eukaryota > Metazoa > Chordata > Mammalia > Rodentia > Caviidae > Dolichotis > Dolichotis patagonum. The sequence goes on from PVJX010001848.1 coordinate 27,246, forward strand.
GACGAAACCCTTGTCTCACTGGTGAGCTCACCAGGGCCCTAATTCCACAAAGCCCAATTGTTTTAGGCCCATAAACGCAACCTTCTTAATTAATTGACTCAAGTCTTGGGACAGATTTGCTTTTCTTCCTAAGTAAATCCATGGCCTTAAATACTTCTGACTCAGATGGAGGAGGACCCTGGAGCATACAAGGCGAACGCTGCGCGGCCAGCTTTCCTGTTTGTTGCTCCCACCGCGCCCTTCATCAGCTCCGTGTCTCTGAGCCTTTATTTCCTCTGGACGCTCACAGACCAACCCCACTTCAGGTCAAAACCAAAACCAAACCGAACTGCCGCTCAGCTGAGAGGGTCTTTGCCGCGTGTGTCGCTGCGTTAGCGTCTGGAGGAAACCCGCGGGCTTCGGTTGCCTTTGCTCAGGGAAGGCTGGAATCCCCCAGGCAGCGCCGCCGGGCCCAACCATAGTCCCCATGTGGAGCTGTGCACGTGTTTCGTGCACATGTAACTTGTCATAAAGCGGGAGCTGCTGTTGGTGATTGTGACCCTGTGCCAGCCCTAGCCTTCGCACCCCCCCACCTGTTTGTGTGGTGCTGATGGAAGGCTGGGCCTTTTCACTCAGCTGTATCCCTGCTCCTTTGAGGCAGGGTCTCGTTCAGTAGCCCAGACCAGGCCTCAATTTGGAGGCCTCCTGCCTCAGCCTTCGGGAGTACTGGGCTTGTTACTTTTTTTTTTTTTAATCATGTTGTTATTTCTCCAGTTGCCATTATCACTCAGAAGTTTTCTTTTTCTTTTGTTTGTTGAGACAGGGTCTTGCTATGTAGTCCAGGCTGTCTTTGAACTCCCTATGTAGTTGGAGGTTGGCCTTAAATTCACGTGGCAATCTTCCTGCCTCAGCCTCTCAAATGTTTGGGTTATAGGCATGTAGCATCACACCCAACTGGATTTACTTCTTGCTTTCCCAGGTTAGGATTTGATAGGTGAGAAAGTAGTATAGGAAAGTGAGGAACCCCCCCCCCATTTTTGGTACTGAAAATTGAATATGAGGCCTTTGCACTGAATAACCCTTTTAAAATTTTTTATTTTGAGATAAAGTCTTGGTAAATTACCCAGGCTAGGCTGGAATTTGATCCTCCTGCCTTGGTCCCCCAAAGCACTGGGATTACAGCTGTGTACCACCCCTGGCTTGAACAAATTTACTGGAAAACAGTGTCTTATTCTTTTGCATTTTACACCCAAGCAAAACTTTGATGTGGACCTTTCCTTTCATGGGTGGGAAAAGTGATACCCAGGTGTTAGCAGCTAGTGCATTTCCTACCAGACTTTTCTCAGCTGTAATCCAAGTTGCTGAATAACAAACAGGAGCCTCACTGAGTAGCTGAACAAAACCAGCCTTTTTTGGGCTCTGAAAATTGAACTTTGTGGGGCGTGGTGGGGCGTCTTTCCTCCCCCCAAAATCCAGGGGTGCGCTGACTTGTGGGACGTTTCTGGCTTTGACCTCGGTTATTTCAGCGTTGATGTAGGAGGTGACTTCTCGATGCCCCAAGCAAGCAAACCCCCGGTGCTGACTGCACACCACCCAGTGGCATGCAGCAGTGCCAGCCTCTTGCCATTGTGCGGGGCCGGTGTTCGTGGGTATTAGTGCACCCTGATCCAACGAGGGACGCAAACAGGCAGCAGCGACTCTGCTGGCGACCTTTTACTGCATCAAGTTGGCCTCTAACCAGCAACTGATTGTTGTTTACACCCCACTTTTCTGAGACCTTGTCCTTCTCATTGAGTAGGCGAGAGGAACCCCTGGTTTATACCTGGGAGTCCTGATAGGAGTTGGGTCCCTGATGGGCTAGGTCAGGAGACATAAAGTTATTTATTTTAAAATACACTGAACCTCCCCTCTACCCTGTTCACACACAGGAGTTGAGTCAATTTTCTTTCTTTCTTTCTTTCTTTCTTTCTTTCTTTCTTTCTTTCTTTCTTTCTTTCTTTCTTTCTTGAAACAAGGTTGCAATATGTAGTCCAGGCTGGCCTCAAATGCTCAGGAATCCTCCTGCCTCAGCCTCCCAAGTGCTGGGATTATAGGCATGCTCCACCATGCCCTGCTTATGTATTTGATTTTTTTTTCTTTTTTTCCTCAAAATTGCTCCTTAATTTTTGTTGTTTTTATATAGATCACAAATTAGAACTGGTGCCTGTAATTTTAGCACTCAAGGCTGAGGTAGGAGGATTGCCATGAGTTCAAGGCCAATTTGGGCTACATAGGGAGTGAGACCCTGTCTCAAAAAACAAAACAAATGACAACAACACCAATCAGACACCTTTGTTTACAGTCAGATCATTATAGAGATTCGGGATGTCATGTGGTCATGACCATGTGATCCAGTGCTTATTCCATATCCCAGATAAGGCTTGTTCTGTCTCTTCTCAGTCAGCCCTCCCCGGAGGTCTGAGGGACAGTGCTAACTCCCACTTCACAGATGAGGGAACAGAGGCTCTGTTTAAGGTCCCTAGCGGATGGGGATGGGCTCGGAACAGAACTCTGTGTGGCATCTTTATGGAAGGAAGGACTTAGTTTGCGTCTTTTTGTCACAGTATCACGTTAGCAGAGTGAGCTTATATTACTTGTTCTAAACCTGTAACAAGATGTGAGTCGGGATTTCCTGCAGTGAATCATCAGGTGCCTAGATCCATCTCAGCTGGCGGAGCGTGATTAGTCTTTGAGCCCAAGGGCACATTGTCAGGGCCCCTGGGATTTCAGATGCCCTCAGTAGGGCTTTGGGCGGCATCAGGTGAGCGCTTGCTTTTCCTGAAGGACTCGGCTCTCCCTGAAAGACCCTGCTTCTCACCCGGTGTTAGCAGTGTGGCAGACCAGTGAACCCTAAGCCACCGAAGCCTTCCTTTCCATTCCTAACTTGGTTTCCAAGTGATGGTTAGCATATCCACTCCCAGTACTTTTCTACCCTAGGCAGTCTTGAGGCAGGAGAGCTAAAATACTGTACCGGCCTTGAATTTGCCTTGAGCCAAATACCCTTGAATGCGGCTTGGAGATCAGTGAGTGGTCTTTTGTTGTAACTGAGGTTGAAACAAATGCACGATTGCTCAAGACCATCTGGGCTGTGCTTCTGAAATTCCTCAAACCCACCGCACAACCCTTCCTGCCTTGCTTGGCCATTCCTCCCCGGCTCCCTCCGCGGCCTTGCAGCCAGTCTCCTGTGAGGCCATTTGGGTGGTCCCAGGCCCACAGCTAACCGTGCATTGCCCTAGGAAGGATCCTGGCCAGCTGACTTGCCAGGGTGCTGCTCGCTTTCTTTTTAGCGTGTTCTGAGACTCATTAGATTGTTTAGAGATTTTTGCATTCTTGAGATTCTTTCTGTGGCCTGTTCGATTAATTTGTTTCATTTCTTTGGTTTGCCAATTTGTTCCCTCTTTCCCTTGCCCTTTGAAGGCACTGTCTGTCCTCGGCCCTCTGTTACTTTCTGTTTGGTGTAGGAGCGTTTTCTGCAATTGGGGAAGAATCCTGAAGAGTTGCTGGGTAGAACTGGGACTGTAGTGGACTTGATCTGCTTTTTTACACAGGGCAAACTTCAGATATGCATCAGTTCTGTTTTTTTTTTCTTCAAATCCATTTTATTTCAAAGAGACAATAAAGAAAACAAAATAAACAAAATTTCAAAACATGTCAATCATGTGGCAACAGTGGTACATCCATTGTCATCAGTTCTGTTGGATCTGAGGATTTTATAAGGGTGTGTTCTTTCTTATTCAGCTTTCAGGTGGTTCAGTGTTTACCGATTTCTCTTGAGTCCGAGGCTGTGGGGTGTTTGAGAAACAGGGTCTTGAAGTCTGTGCTGGCTTCAAACTCTCAGCAGTTCTCCTGCCCTAGCTTCCTAAGTGCTAGGGTTACAGCCACATGCCACCGTGCATAGCTTTCGGTGCTGAAGGTGCAATGCATGGCTCCATGCATGCTAAGCAAGTGCTCGACCATTGAACTACATCCCTTGTCCTTTTATTGTTTTAATTGTTTTTAAAATTTTTTTATGGTTTGTCCTTTATTATTTTGAGGCAGGGTTTTGCTAAGATGTCTTGGCTGGGCTTGAATTTGTGATCCTTCTTGCCTTAGTCTCTTGAGTAACTGGGATCACAGATGTACGTCATCGTAATCTTTTTAATCTCTTTCTGTGAATGAGTTCGCAGGTGTGTGTGTGTGTGCACATGCGTGCCAGTCTCGTTCTACAGTTCAGACTGGCATTGAACTCACTGTGTAGCCCAAACCTCGAAGTGATTCTCCCGTCTCAGCCTCCCAAGTGCTGGGATTGCAGGTATGCACCACCAAAGTTTCCTCTTTTGAATACAAGCGAGAAAAACTTGCTACTTTAAGTGAAAAAGTTATCTTTTGTTAGGAGAGCTTTATGACTTTACTTTTTAAGTTGCCAAGTGGTAGAACCTTATTTGAAATTAAAGACAAGAGAGGAAACCACTTGCTTCAAGGACAGAGAAGTTCCCAAATGGATTGCCTGGGAGCAGGGCTCAAAAGGATCATAGGATTGGATCAGTTTTGCATACTAGTGTCTGGTGATCTGAGGAACTCTTTTGAAGATCACTATGTACAATAACAACCTTAGTTATGTTCCTACCACTTTGCTTTGAAGGCCTATATGGTTGTTTGGGGCTATTTTTGCTATTGTTATTTATTTATCTTTTTTGTTTCTTATTTTTCTAGTAATTTTTTTTCTTTTATTTTGTTTTTCCCTCTAATGCAGAGAGGATAAGTGTACATGTAGAGGCTTATACATGCTTAGAATTTCTCCCAAACAGTTTACAAGAATTGATTGTATTACGTGTGATGAAATGAACAGTTACTCTGAAGAAAAAGAGACATTATGGTATCCATTGCTGATTTCTTTTCGTCATGTTGTGAAATCCAGTAATGCTTTTATTCTTTGTTTAGAGTGGTTTTAGTCTGTTTTGTATTGTTTAATTTTAACATACATGAGGGTATAGACAGCTATTTTGATTTGATTTTTTTTTTTTTATTGGTACTGGGGATCAAACTCACGACCACATGCTTGCAAGGCAGGCACTTACGCTGCTGAGCTAAATCCCCAGCCCCTAGACAGCTATTTTGAAGAGAATAAGAGACATCATGGCAGCGATTGTTGATTTTCCTATTGTATGGTTTTGAAGGCCTATAATGCCTTCATCATCCTATTCTAATCAGTTTTTTTTTTTGTACCAGGGATCGAACTCACAACTGCGTGCTTGCAAGGCAGGCGCTTATGCCGCTGAGCTAAATCCCCAGCCCTCTAATCAGTTTTATACTATTTTGTTTTGTATGAATTCATTGTGTGTGAAGATCTAGACAACTATTTAGAAGAAAACTAGACATTATGGTAGCCACTGTTGATCTCCTGTTGTCTTGCTTTGAAATCTGTGTCACATTGTTTTCTTTGGATCTGCTTTGTTGTATTTTGTTTTACCCTCTTTAAAATAAAAAAAAAAATTATATTAAGAAAAAAAAAGGATCACCCGGAGCCATGCATAGTGGTGCATGCCCGTAATGCCTGTAACCCTACACTTGGGAGGCAGAGGCAGGAAGATTGCTTCGGAGTTAAGGCCAGCCTGGGCTACATAATGAGTTGAAGACCAGCCAGAACTACACAGTGAGGCTGGCTCAAAAACCAAACGAAACCAAAAACAAAATCAAAACAGAAAAGGATCACCAGTGTTGATCTCTCTCTTCACTTCCATGGTGTCAGTCAGGCTTGGGAACCAGGTGGTGGCAGAGTGGCCTCTGCCATCTCTATGCCTTTAGGCCTCTAACATCCAAGCCCAGTGCAGAGGGTAGGCAAAGGCAGAGAGAAAAAAATCAATCCTTTCTTTAACTCCCGTATAAGCGCAGAGCTCTGAAATCTCATGCCTTGCTCTAAAATAGTCCTGTACCCACCCTGTACCGGGCAGCAGAAACAAACCTGGGTTCACACGTCATGGGAAATCCTGCAGAGATTGGATTCAGAAAGCCTGAATCCAAAATTCACAAAGCCATGAAAATAGGCCACGTGGCACATACCTGTTGTTACCCAGCCCTCTGAGAGGCTGAGAGGATTGGGAGACTGAGGTAGGAGGATCACAAGTTTGAGTCCAGTTGGACAATTTAGCAGTACCCTGCCTCAATAGAGCACAGGAAAAAGGGTTGGGGCTGTAGGTTAATGTGAAGTCCTCCTCAGCTCAGCCCTCCAGTCTGAAAAGCAAAAGCTAACAGGCCGCCGAGATCATCTTCTTTGGCTTTCCATTCCCCAGGGTGTCTCTGCCCCTTCGCCTAGCACTCAACATAGCACAGCTGTGTCTGCTGTCTCCTGCCTGCTGCTCTCCCTTTTCTTGGCCAAGGTGGAGACCTCGAAGGGCAACCTGATTCAGCCTGCATTGGAGGTCCCACCCTGCCCAGTCAGCTGTGACAGTGTGCTGAGGCAGGGTCTTTAAGACAAACGTGGGTGGCCCCTGCCCTTAAAGGTGCCGGTGGATGGCCTCAGAGTAGCATGGCCACGCCTCCTCGCATGGCTAAGAAGCAGTCACTTAGGTCCAAGATGTTGGTGGTCAGTAGTGTCCAGGGCCTCTCCAAGCTAGGAAGATGTCAGCTGAAGCTCCTGCCTCGCTATGGGATGGCTGCTTCCTGCCTGGAAGGGATGCCCAGCGCGGCACCTCGGGACCCTGTTCCACAGCGGGCCCTTCCTTCTTGTGGAGGAGACAGCAATGTCTGAGAAGCATGAATGGGAATTTCCTCCTTCCAGGCGCGAGTCAGCATGACTCGGTACGGCTTCGACTGGAAAAACTGAATCAAAGAGTGCTCAGGCCAAGGGTTTCCCCAAACACTAATCAGCGCTGATTACTTCCAGTGTGTTGCCTTTGGCTCTGCAGAGAGTTTTGTCCAGCGTCTAGCTTCTGCTGCCCAGAAGATGAGAAATGAGTTTGTAGGGTGAGCCTGGGAGGAGATGCGTCCTGCCACCCTGCTGACTTTCAGTAGGTGCGAAGCCAGTGGCTGCCCTCCGGCATTGGTGTGTCCAAGGGGCCGGAAGAAGCAAGGCGGCTTGCTTAAATGCAAGCCTGAGATCGTGTCAAGGAAAACTTGCGTAAAGCTCCTTACTGCGGTCACTGTTAGAAATGACTGCTCTTCGTTTATGTGTTTTGAGTTGAGTCGCGGTGCTGAATCTTAGCAGAGCTGCCGGTTATCCAGACCATCTAAATGCCATGACCCTTGAAACTCCCTCTTGGATAAGTCCAGTGAGGTTTTATTATTCTCTCCAGGTCATCAAAGTTCAGACACCATGCTGTTCCAAACTGAAGTAAAAGATCTGGAGCTGGTTTTGATAGAATGCCTTGGAGAACCTGGAGGTGACCTCTGAGTCCAGCCCTGGCATTGCTGCTTAGAACATAATAGCTCAGAGAGGCGTAGCCCCTTTTCAAGGTGACTCAGGGTATGGGGTTGGGTTTGGTCACAGGTCATAGACGTCCCCTGACAGGGGGGTTCCCTAGAGCTGTCATAAGGAACCTAACCTGTCCCACCCATGGAGTAGGACTGCAGGGTGGCAGAAGAAGAATTTTCAGGACGCCTCAGAGGCCCAGGAAGGCTTTGTTAGGCACTTGAAGAAGTAGAGTGTGAGCCATTCATGCTGTTCAAGGTGGTGGAAACTGGGGAAAGGTGGCCTGACTCCCAGAAGGGTACTTACTGCCCATTTGACAAGTATGAGCTCAGTGTTTATCTTTTTTATTTGTATTTTATTGGCACATTTCAGACATACATAATGTTAACATTCATCATAGGGACTTTGACCTGTACATGATATATCTTTTTTCCCATTCCCTACTGTCTCTTTAGCCCCTCTTCCTCAGTTTTTTTTTCCTTTTCCTTTTTTAAAGGTGGGCAATCTAAGGTGGGTAATTTTTTGGATTCTCTCAACCTGTTCCTTTACTTTCTCAAGCTGATTTACCAACTTTAAGCATTCATGTGGAATTGGTGTGTGATGGGTCTCAAAAGAATGAGCCCACATTTAACAAGGGAATGCTGCAATGGATTGCCTTGGGTGACTTCACTGGCTTCTTGTAGTTGCTTGCAGACTTCTTAAAAGTACAGTTGGTAGCCTGGCTTAGTGGCGCACACCTATGATCCCAGCACTCAGGAGGCTGAGGCTGAGGCAGGAGGATTGCCATAAGTTTGAGGCCAGTCTGGCTTGCTTGTGAGTTCAAGGCCAGCCTGTATTACAGAGCCAGCGGAGACTGACTTCTCCAGATTCGTCCATGTTATATTCATACGTTATTCCTCTTTACGGTCAAATGATAGAATGTATAGGGTTTGGAGATAAGCTTTCAGATTTATTTTTCATTTGCCTGTAGTTTTTTTTTCTTGGAAAGGTAAGTCTCTACATTTGACATTAAATGAGAGACTTTTTCAGTCTCTTTGTACCTACCTAAATTACTGCTGCTTTTCTGAAATGTTTTGACATCTGGGCGGAAAAGTTGGAAAAAAGGCTATTCCTGGGCCAGAGATTTAGCTCAGTGGCATAAGGGCCTGCCTGACAAGCACAAGGTTGTGAGTTCGATTCCTGGTACCACCACAAACAAACAAACAAACAAACTAACAAGGTATTCTTTCTAGCACCGCCAAGAAAATTAATACATACAATTAACACAGATACTTAGTAATCAGAGTTTTTTTTTAACAGTTTAATGAACGTTTTTCTTATTTATCTTTCAAATAAAGGACTTGCTTTGAAAATTACCATTTTAGCAGTGATGTAGTTACTTTTCTTTTCCTCCTAAGTTTATTAGGAATCCTCAGTCCTACAGATTTCGTGAAACACTGGTGCAGCAGGCACTCATAAAGCCTTCCCCTGGCATCTCCAGTCATTACTGTTCTGTCACATTTGCTTGTTGTCTCTAAAAGTTCACATTTAAAAAAATTTTTTAAGCCCAAGATCTTGTGGATGCCAGGCAAGCCCTTTAGCGCAGGCTGCATCCCCAGCCCCTTTCAGTTTGGAGACAGGGTATTGCCACCGAGGGGGTGGGGTTACGGGCTTGCCCCACTGCACCTGGCTAGGGTCCTGACAGTTTTGAAGAACCCAGACCAGTCGTCTGGTGCTTCTTAAACCTTGGGCACATGCCTGAGGAGGGTCTCCTTCCCTTCCCCTCAGTCTGTGTGGATTCTGACTGGAGACAGCTGAGGCCTGAGAACCTGGCTTCCCGGCTGGTTTCCAGGTGAGGACAAGGCTGTGCACACTCAGAGTAGCCGTAGAATGTTCTGTCCTCTACAGGTCTGCGGCCTCAAGATTAAGTGAGTTAAATATTTTTGGCGCGTGCCCTTCCAGAGGTTGTAGGTACTTCCTGGAGTATACCAGCGGGCACATCATGTCAGTTTGTCCTGTTATTAAAAATGCTAAGTGCAAGTACTTGATCCAAGTGGGATCTGTTGACTCTCTGTTGAAATGGTAACTTTCTTCTGGTTTAATTATTAGGTAATCTGTAATTACAATTAGTAAGTAGTCATTGAGACTGCATGCCTGTCTTGTTCCTCAGTAATTTTCACCTACTGATGAACTTTTTTGGGGCAAAATAATATCTTGCAATTACAATGCCCTGCTGGTAACACATGCCCCTTATGTAGTGAGTAGTTAATTATGTGTAATTTAAAAAAAATGTAACTAGTGGTTGACTGATTACCATTCATACTGCTAAAGATTGACTTTTATTTTCTTTTATTTTTTGTCTTTTTGAGACAGGGTCTTACTATTCAGAGCTCACTTTGTAGCCCAGGCTGGTCTCAAACTCACAACATCCTCTTACCTCAGCCTCCTGAGTGCTAGGGTTATGGGTATGTGCCACCACGCCCGGTGAACATTGACTTGACAGCTTTACACATTTTGATGTGGTTAAAATCCTATTTTATATGATTGCTGTGAGATGTGTCTATGTCCCACAACCAGGGTAGTATGGTGTTTTTAAAGAATCAACTAAGCTGTTTCTAGTGACACATGCTTGCAATCCTAGCTGCCCTGGAGGCTGAGTCAGCAGGGTCATAAGGTCAGCCGAGACAGTTTAGTGTGACCCTGACTCAGAATAAAGGCTGAGGGTGTAGCTCAGTGGTAGAGTGCCCCTGGGTTCCATCCCAGCAATGCCCCCCTCAATTAATTTAAAAAATTTTTGAGAATGTCTTGGGTTGTTTGCTAGTACTGTAATTGGGATTGTTAGTTATCCCACAGACTTAAGAAAATTATTCTTCTCAACAGACAGGCAGTTCTCAGAAGTTACTGTTTTTTTGATTGAAATAAAGGGTTGGGTGACCAAGAATGGAGTATTCAGAATGGTATTTCAGAAAAGTGTGCCAGGTGTGGTGGTGCACGCCTATAACCCTAGCATTTAGGAGGCTGAGGCAGGAGGAGAGATGTGAGTTCAAGGCCAGCCTGAACTGCATAGTGAGACCCTATCTCAAAAAAGACCAAAACCAAACCAAACCAAAACAAAAAGTGTGCCATGTGGATTTGGGGTTCCACTGATCTCCCAGCTAATGAAAACCCTAGTAGAGCACTTTTCAAGTGAGGGTTCCTTGCCTGTAAATTTTGGGGTGCTTGGCAGTCTGGAACCTTAGTCCTGAACCCTGAGCTTCATCTTGGTGGTGTGGAGGAGGAAAGATTCTGGTAGTAGAGTGACCTTAATAGCAGCCCCACCTCCTCTGCACAGTGGACGCAGGCAAGTTTCAGAGCCCAGTTTTCTGGCCCTGACATTAGGGTAATAATGGGTCTTGGCCTCCCAACGTTGGAAGTGGGAGGGACTTTGTGAATGCTTAACTTAAGGATTGGCTCACTGGCACAAGATATGTTGATTAAATGAATTTCTAGTTCCTCTTCTTTTTCTTCTTCCTCTTCCCATCTTCCTCCTCCTGTCCCTCTTCGTCATCTTCTTTATAGGATCACTATATGTAGTGCGGGCAGCTGGCCTTGAACTCACTTATGTGGCCCAGGCTGGCCTCCAACTCACAGAAATCTCCTGCCTCAGCCTTCCAAGTACTGGGATTATGGGCATTCGCCACCATGCCCAGCTTCCTTTTCCTTTTGAATGAATTTCTCACATATGCTAAGATCATGCCCAACTATTTATTGAGCTATACTCAACCCCCAATTCATAGTTGTTAAAACAGTATCTTAGACCAATTTAAAACTTGTAACTACATAGCATATTTGGTGTTTTTTTCAAGCACTTGTGCTTTTGATTTTATCCCTGTTAAAACAACAAATGAGTGTTAGCTTGTATTAGAGATTCTGTGTATATTTTGGTTTATTGAGGTAATTTAAGAACTGAAATCTCTACAATAGATACATTTATACTATTATGAACCCAGCATGCCAGTGTCAGTGGGGTGATGGATGAGTGGGTTACCCCTAGCCCCACTTTCTGCAGCATTTTTATTCTGGAAGTAAACCTAATTGGGGAGCTTGATTCTGCGCCTATCCCTGAGCTCCCGTTTTGTGCTGGCCCTTTTCCAGTTCAGGGTCTGCAAGCTTGACCCAGAATCCTGGTGGTCCATTACCCTTGTTTCCATGTAGGGCCAAGATATTCCCCCGACAATCAGTAGAGTGTCTGGAGGCCTGTGGGTTTTCTTGCATAAATCATGTTGAAAGTGCATTACTTCTATCTAGTTTTTGCATCTGTAAAAATAGAATAAGGGTATTTATAAAGCAGAGTGGGATTCTGGATTTGTGTTTCAGCCTCCCTACCACCTCGATTTCCTACAGTGATTGTAGTTCCACATAGTTTTTTTTCTCTATTTTTTTCCTAGATACAGCCTAGTGTGTATTTTTTCTATGTACACACATATGTAGACACACACTGTATGCTGGGCCTCATAGGAGTACATGCCGACTGCGCGCTCTCCCACTGAGCTACATCCCCAGCGCTGTTTATTTTGTTGGTAGAACGTTTGTTGTAATGTATAATTGACAGTTTAGGAAATCACATAAGCCAGACAAAGGGCTAAAGATTCACATGTGTTCCCACCAGGGTTGCCAGAGAAAACATAGTTCAATTTGAATTTCAGATAAACAATGAATAACTTTCTAAGTGTAAGTATGCCCCAGGTCTTGCGTCTAACAAATCCTTAAGTGGGACATCCTTACACTAAGTAATTATTTGTTGTTTATCCAAGTTAATACTTAACTAGCCACCTTGTATTTTTATTTACAAAACCTGGTCTGGGTCCCACTGGCAGCCCATTAGTGGCCCCTACTCTGCAGCTCTCCAGGGGGGTGGTGCCTGCAGCTGCAGGGGCCCCTGAGCCCCTGAGTGCAGAGGCTGGCTTTGGGTCCTGGGGGAGGGCAAGAAGGTAGGGGGAGGGCGGGGGGGGGGCGCGCAGATTAGCAATTAGCTGAACGTGACCTCACCCGGAAGGAATGCGCACTTGCTAGGTATTAGTAGAGGTTCAGGCTCTTGGGAGCCATTGTCAGGAGCTTGTCAGTGATGTCATCAGCCGGAAAAGCCAGCTTCCAAGCCTCAGGAAAACGCTCCACAACCAGAGCTCCAGTTTTGGTAATAAATGTGAACAGAGTTTCACAGGTGGGGTGCAGAGGAATTTATTACGACAGGAAGCCTGATGGAGCCTCCCTCCCTCTTGCCTGAAGCTCCCAGCCAGCTTTCTGAGTTCTGATGAGCAACCAGAAGCTTCTGATGCGGCCTGCGATTACCCTGCTGGCCCAGGGCCCTGGAGAAGTTGGCTGGGCTCAGAGAGCCTGCAGGAGCTGCAGGGGATTCAGCTGGGCAGGGGAGAGGCATGTGGAAGTTGTTCATTATGCTGCTTCAGGGTAGCTCTAGAGAATTCACACTTGGGGACCATCGGGTCTTTGCCACCCCACATCTCCCCCTTCACTGTGAGAGGGCTCTTGGGTTGGAGTGGGGGAGTTCTCTGCATTTCGTAGGCATTCCCTAAACCCTATTTACCTGGTGAGCTGGAAGAGGTAGAACAAGCTTCCAAATTTCTTCCCATTTTGAAAGGTAACTTGCTGGGTCTGTGGGGGCAGTCAGACAAGAGGGGGACCTGATGTAACTAGTAGTGAGCAGCTTTGTTACCACTTTATTTTCTTTAAGCTCCTCATACACCATTCCAGGAAAGGAGGGATTCCAAGGGCTGAGGGTTCTCATCATGCACTGGGGTTTGTCGCTGAGGTTTCTCGGGGCCTGTTGGAGGTTACATTTGGGACGTCAGCCCAGCATTTCCGCTGGTGCTGTAGTCCTCACTGCCTACAGGAGACCCTCAGCCTCCCTAGGACACCAGGATGTGCCGGAGGCTGTGGCCTTCCCATGGGACTCGCAGCCTCGGCTTAGAATTCAGAAGCCAGGTTGTCCCTGACATGGGCAGCTGAGACAGACTCCCCTATGTCCTTGACTTCCACATTCCTCGCTGCCCTGTAGGCAGAAGTTTAGCCTGTTTTGACATCTGTAAATCTCTATATCCACTGTGGGTGAAAGGCTTAGCACGGCACACGGGCAAGAAATTGTTGCTCCATGAAGGACTAATATTGACTAAGTGAATGAACTCTTAGGAGAGATGTGTGTTTTTAAAAGATTTGAGCCTAGCCCAACGTAGTGACATATGCTTACAATTCCAGCGCTTGGGAGACAGGACGATCACTAGCTCAAGGCCACCCACCATGCCTGCCTGTTCATCAGAGCTTCAGACTTTCTACCGTTGCCTAAATTCCAGGCTTTAAAAAGCGTAGTAAGTAAGCCCCGGCACTGTGGTACATGCCTGTAATCCCAGCACTCTGGGAGGATGAGGCAGGAGGATTGCAATTTCAAGTACAGCCTGGGAAGTTTAGGAGAACCCTTTGCCAAAACGAAAAGGGCTGGATTTCTCTCCTCACGCCTCCCTCTCTCTCCACCCAACCCAAACATAGTTTTAGTTTTTTTTTCCAAAGGGAAAGAGCTTCTGTTAAGACCTTGACTATAACTAGATAAGTAGTGTTACACAGGAAGCCAATTATATTGAAATACAGTTACAAGAAATGTTTGGAATATAGTAATAAATGTACATCTATATTAAATTTTTTGGGGGGGTGGGGTAACGGGGATCAAACTCATGACCATGTGCTTGCCAGGCAGGTGCTTATGCTGCTGAACTAAATCCCCGGCCTAGTATATTAAATGTTTAATACTGAGATTGAGTAGTAATTCTAATCGTTACCATAGTTTTGATGTAGTAATGGCATAAGAAGCATTTCAAGCTGTCATTTACTTGATGGGAAAGGATATGATTTCATTGGTGGCAAAACCACAGGTGCTGCTGATACACCCGTGTCCTTTGGCCTATGTTTTTTTTTTTTTTTTTTTTGAGACAGGATCTCAAAAAGGCTGGCCTTGAACTCACTTTGTAGTATAGGCTGACCTCGATCTCACCATTCCTCCTGCCTCGTCCCCCTTGTGATTATAGGCATGTGCCAGTATGCCAGACTCAGCCTTTGTTCACAATGGAAAGACATACCGGTTTTAGTTGGTTAGGGAGCATTGAATACCGTGGTTTGACTTTTTTCCTCTTTGCATTCTAGACTGTCCTGCAAGAACCCCTGATGTGTAGGCAGTCTCCTTCCTAGGGGTGGTGGGTTAGGGAGGGTGGAGGCTGGTCTTAAGACATGTCATGGTCATTTAGCTTCATCCTAGATCTTGTGGCAAGTTAGACTTCTCCGTGCTAGGGCTGTTCCCAGAGCCACAGGGCACAGCGCCGAAGGGAAGGGACCCTTGGTGGAGGCTTCATGCTGATGGATGACCCAGAGGGCCAGAGCACCACGGGCTCAGGAGCACGGTGACCTCCGAGAGGGAACAGGCTGGGTGGGACTGCGGAGCTTCAGGTGGTGCTCTGCCAGCAGCTGGAGCTAGGAGAGGCCTCTGGAGGAGGACCAGGCAGGCGGGGAGGCAGAGGACAGCCGAGAGTCTGTGGCTTTGTCTGAGATGTTGGGGTGTGTGGAGACCCTGGGCCAGAGCTTAGGGTACAGAGTGCAGTCCAACACACCTATCTGTCACATTTAGAAAGAAAGAAAAAAACCCCCTTTTTCTTTTGAGACAGAGTCTCGTTGTGTAGTGCAGGCTGGCCTCAAACTCTTGGCGGCCCTCTTGCCTTAGCCTGCTAAGTCCTGGGATCACAGGCTTGTGCCACCATGCCTGGCCTGAAAGACTTTTTAAAAAAATTGCTTTACATGTTGAGCATGGTGATGCCGTACATGTTTATAATCCCAGCACGCAGGGTTTGAGATCAGGGTGGGCTACACAGTGGAGGACAGAGTGACAGGAAAAAAAGGAATTGCTCTTGTTTTTGTTTTGTTTTGTTTTGTTTATTTTGAGACAGTCTTGCCACATAGTTTAGACTAGTCTTGAACTTGCCAAGTCTTCAGCTCATGGTGATCCTCTCCTGCCTCAGCCTCCTGAATGTTGGGATCACAGGTGTGTGCCACCATGCTTGGCTTCTTTTGTGTGTTTGTTTGTTTTGTATTTTATTTTTTGGCTATGGCTAATTTAATTTACAGTTGATTGTGATTGTGTGTTAACAATGTCAACGTGTACTTAGAAATTCTTGATGTGAAAACACAAACCTATAACTCATTTTCAAAAGCAATAAAATTTCTGTGAATATTAAAACAGTAGTCAGTAAAAACAATGGTTTGCAGGCATTTAACTAAAGATTTATTAGTTTCCGTTTGTCTCAGTTTTCTTAGTTTTGTACTGGTCTTCCTCTAGTGTCTGCATTCAGGAGGCTTTGAAGGTCTCTGAGACTCCCTGGGTGTGAGCACCCAGAGACCTGAGTGGTCTGCGGTGTGGAGTGGCCCTGCCGTCTTCATGGGGTCTTAGGAGAGTTCGGTGCTGTGGCTGGTGGAGAACAGGCTGGGGCCGAGTGGCTTTGGTGGGAGACGGTGCGCAAGGTTAAGTCCATTTTGGTTTATGGCTGGAATGGTTGGTGACTGAGTGGCTGGTGTTCTCTGGTGGTTATTTGTTGATCAGCGTGGATGGATTGGTTGGTTGATTGTGATTGTGGTTTGGTTGGCTTGTTGATGGGTGGATGTTTAATAGACAATGGTTGTTTAGTTGGGCTCTGTGTAACTAACTGGTTGGTTGACGCGGCGGGGGTGTAGGAGTGGGGGGTGGGGGTGGTTATTGGCTGGGCAGTGGGTGGTGGTAGTTTCTTTTCTCCTCCCTCATTGTTCCTTTTATTTCTTTCCATTATGTGGCAGGGACCATAATAGATACTAGAATCCCAGCGATGCTATAGACATCTAGGCCCTGTCTCTGTCACACAGTTGACTGCATCTCAGGTTTGGATCCAATGCCTTGTAGAAATGTAGAGTGCAGATTTCATCACGTTCAGGTTGCGAGGCTCATTGCCATTATTGTTGTGTTTATAAGTATTTCATTCTTAAATAGCACCGGACCAGGAATACTACTGCTTGGATATGTTCCAGTTATTAAATAAATAATTCATACTATCCTTTTTCTCTTTTTCTTTCTTTCTTTCTTTCTTTCTTCCTTTCTTTCTCTCTCTCTCTCTCTCTCTCTCTCTCTCTCTCTCTCTCTCTCTCTCTTTCTTTCTTTCTTTCTTTCTTTCTTTCTTTCTTTCTTTCTTTCTTTCTTTCTTTCGAGACAGGGTCTTCCTATGTAGTTTAGGCTGGTCTTAAACTCACTATGTAGCCCATGCTAGCCTCCAACTTGCCTCAGCTTCCCAAGTGCTGGGATCGTAAGCATGTACCACCTTGCCCAACTCAGTTCATACTAACCTTTACTACTAAGTTCTCTTCTCTCCCCTGCATAGGAATTTAAAGCTAAGTGGCACTTGGATGAAAGTTCTGGAGTTTTCTCCTGGTCACATAATTTGATATTCCAGTTGCTCACATCAGGATGACTCCTTCTCTTTCTACCAACTTAAGCAGGGATCCAAATTACTGGGTTCCATCTCTGCCTCTTCCCACTTTGGCAGTATGTTGTCTGGGGAGAAAGATTTTGACATTAGAAGCTCTTAAAAGCCAACCTTGGAAGAGGGAGAGTCTGGTTTTGGCCTGAATCCCTTTTAATCATTGCCTGTTTAAGAATTACTCTGCGCTGAGCAGAATTACTGTTCGTGCTGAGCAGTACTGTATGATGTTTCTTAGTGTGGGTTTTTGAGTTGGTTGTTGGTTATTACCAGTTTCATGAACACTGTGGCGAAGGGCTGTGCAGAAGGATGTGTTCCCCTTTAGTATTCTTAGTTAGGAAATAGTGCCTGCTTTCTCTGTCCTTTATCTGCAGAACCTCTTTATTGGAAACAGGGTTCTAATTTCTTAATCACTGCCGTAGAAACAGTTACAGTTACAGAAAGAAAGCCTACAGTTCTTTGTTTCCTGTGTCTCTCTTACCCACTCCTACCAGGCTTATAAAATGTAATCTCCCAGATTCTGGAAGTATTTGGGAGAAGTGTTTGGGAAGGACCTAAAGAGCAGTCTAAGGTAGAATCTTTCAAAGTACATTCTGCAGAGTATTAGCCTTCTTTGAAAATAGAATTTTAAAAATTTCTCTAGTCCAATAATGCTTGGAAAATTGGCATGCCTAGTCCTTCCTTGGAATTATCCACGTCCATTTGCATATTAAAGCTCCTAGAAGTCCTGCCATAGTTTAACAGTTGCTCAACATGTGAGCCTGGCAGAGGCAGGATGACTTGGCCCAGGGCTTCAGGGCCACTACGGCAGCGGCAGCGCAGCGTACGTAGTGAGACTCTTAAAAAAATTCTTGCTGGCCGGGGATTTAGCTCAGTGGCTTAAGAGCCTGCCTGGCAAGGGCGAGGTCATGAGTTCGATCCCCGGTACCTAAATAAATAAATAAATAAATAAAATTCTTGCTAATCTAGTGCGTCTGCAGTTACTTTGTCACAGAGAGCCTTCGGTCTGGGAGAACCAGTACACATGCAGCACAGCTTCGCAGAGACAGAACTCTTGGGTGACATTTGGTGTGAGGCAGGCAACATTTAACATCTGTAGTAGGTGTTTCCATGCGTGTCTGAAACATGCAGCCATGTGTCAGAGCTATGATTTCATAGGCATAATTGCTTAAGATCTAGAAACAAAAAAAAAGAGTTGGTTTAAGGAAAACTCTAGTTGATGGCCCATATGGCAGAGTGCAGGGCCGGCTTCCTGTGTGGCCTGGAGTTGCTGGACAAATGCTCCTCACAGCCACCTTGAGACTAAGGGGTTCTGAGCTGTGAACTCCAACTGGTGCCCTGGCAGAGTCGAAGGCGGCTTCTGACCGTCGGTGAGGAGCTAGCTGGTAGCAGAGTCCTGGAGGGTGCATGCGAGCCGTGGGTGGGGGAGCAGCTGCTGCTTGGGCCAATGCTGCTGTGTTAATCGTGTGGCCCTTGCTTGCCTGCAGGTGGACAGTGTGCCTCAGGAATGTGAGAGCGTGTCCGCTCTAAGCCGTGAGGTTGAGCTGCCGAGTGTTTAGTCTGTTTGTCTTACTGCCACGGCCATTTATCGTGGGACAGAGTTCAGGGGCACAACGATAAATCTCTTTTAGAAGGATGATGTAACCCTCAGCATTTTTTTTTCCTCCTGTGCTTTTCATGGCTTTGAAGCATTTATGACACGATCATGTCCATGTATGGGTCTCTTCCTTTGTGTGGCTGTTCCAGAATCCGTGGCAGAATGGTCAGCAGCAGATTTTTGGAGCTGATGGCTTGAGTTCAGATCCTTGCTGCACTGCTCATGAGCCATGACTTTGGATTTAATTTACTCGTTCATCAGTTTTTATAAGTCTGGAAAATGGAGCTAACAAAGATACCTCATAAAGCAGTGGTGAAAATTGGACCTCTGCCTCGGGCAGAATGTCCTTAGGGTGCCAGGGAAGGGGTTGGGAGGGCCTGGGACTGTGGCTGATTGCTTTTGTTGTTGGCTCGAAAGCAGCCTGAAGGCATCCAGCTGGCACTCCTGTGGGGATGCAGCCCTTGCCGTCTTCCGCCCCCCAGGCAGCTGTTTGGAACGGGCAAAGGTCGTCTCCTGAGGCCTGTGTCTGTTTGTCCAGGATGTGTAATGAGGAATGGGAAGGCGCTGGAATGGCCTGGCCACTGCAGGCCCTGAGCAAAGATCCTCAGAGACATCTCGGTAAACCCACAGCTCATCTGAGTGTTCATTTGTGGATAGGGAACTTCACACCCAGTGGGAGTCACGTGGGGTGTGGGCGAGGGGCCACCCCTTCCTGCCTGGCATAGTTGGGGAGCTGATTCTTACCTCTGCTGAAAGCTCCTGTACGTATATGAACCCATTATGCAGCACCTCCAAGCACTTTCCTTAACGCAAATGTGCTGAACAGGTTGCTTTCCTCACTGGATAAAGCCTGCCGACTTACTTGGCCGCTTCAGTGCCTGCAGATCCCAACAAGCAATTTTGTTAGAACAACCAGCTCCTTAACATGTGTGCTATTACGTTTCTATTTTTGGGATGATATGTGTCAACATTTATAATAAAAGCAATAAATACATTCTGAAATTTAAGAACCCAAACAATCCAGAAGCAGATAACGGATGAAAAGCTGTCTCCTGCCAAGGGTTGTGAGGACACTGGTGTGCTGCTCCCAGGCGCGCTCCTCAGCGGCAGAGCCGTGCTTCTCCAGAAAGCACCGCGTGACCCACGCTTCCTGCAGATTGCCCTCTTCCCCTACCAACTACGATACATTGCCTGTCCGTGTCGGAACAAACACAGCTTTCTTATGGTTTCCACAGCAGTTTGGTCTCTTCCTTGAATGTGACGTTTATGTGACTACTTGGAGTGGGAGTATGTGTGCTGTATTCTCTGCATCATATTGTTATGAACTGTTTTAATGATTACATCACTTTAATACCAAACCCCTGCTCATCTCCCGTTTGAAAAAGAAATCACCTTAGAGGACTTTGCTTGTATACTTCATGCTTCACGTTGAATTTATTGACCTCATACTGAATTTTCTGTCAGCAGTGGCCCAGCCTGCCCTCTGCGGACTGCTCAGGAATCTGCTGGAGGAGTCTGGGGTGGCCTACAGATTTTATGTAGCAAACTGCCAGTTCATGCAGCAGCGCATGGAGCAGAAAACATCTTGATTCTATCAGCCTTAATCCCGGGGCCCGTGGGCCAGCTCTTGGGGTCATTAGCAGACGGAATGCTTGGCAGTGTTGGGGGGCTGGGTTCTGGGGCTCTTGGCTCTGAGGCGCCGCCACCAGAGTGGGGTGGCACCAAATCTGCTACAGTGCTAGTATAAGGCACCGTTGGTCCCCAAACTTGTATTCATATTATTATAATAGTAAAAATAATAGCATAGAGATGGAGGAGAGGAGGAGGGGAAGGGGAAAAGATTTAAAAAAAAGATCCACAGAAAAAAATGGAAATGGAGCTTTTCAAATGGGAAGGAGATTAAGAGTTGGAGGAAACAAAGATGGGAGGGAAGGAGACAAAAAAAGAATTAAGGTGTGTTGTGTGCATTTGCGGACTCCCCATGATAAGTGTAATCACGATGTGTTGCAAATGTGCTAATAAAAATACATTAATAAAAATAAACCTCTAAAAATAATAGGCTGTAAACCCCCGCTGCAGGCAGACGCTGCTACCTGCTTTACTGTGTGTGTCCCAGCGGCTTGGTGAGGCGCTGAGCCCCGTTCCATCCTCCTTTTACAGCTGAGGGGATGACCAACTCTACCCCTGACCTCTGGGACGACCCTCATGTCCCCGAGCCAGGGGTTTCTTAGCCACCAGTCTTTTCCGCAGTGACCTCCTCCCCCACGCTGGGAGTGGCCAGTTCTGGGCTGACTTTCCTTGCAGGGAGCTCTGGTGGGACTGGGTGGGACGTGTATTCGGAGGCTCCCGCATGTCATCATGGCTAGAAAG
Organism: Dolichotis patagonum; assembly: GCA_004027295.1. Lineage (NCBI taxonomy): Eukaryota > Metazoa > Chordata > Mammalia > Rodentia > Caviidae > Dolichotis > Dolichotis patagonum. The sequence goes on from PVJX010001848.1 coordinate 48,130, forward strand.
CTCTAAATTCAGAGGTACAAATTTTAGCTGTCAGCCAAGCCGAGTACAGGGAGGGGAAGCAGCCTGGAAGAGTCCATGTAGAGACACCTATGTGGAGTCAGGGTTTCTTTCCTCCAACTGCATCCCTTTCTCTTGGTGGCAGAGAGAGCCAAGGATTATAAATTATTTGGAATTTCCTGGAGTTTGATTTCCATTCAGGACTTTTAAGTGGAGAGTTTCGTTCCTTTTATGATTTCACACTTGCTGGGCGGCTGCCATCTCTGTAAGGATCTCGTGTGAGTTGTTACAGGTTCCCCTGTAACAAGAGGCAAGTTACAGGGGAACCTGCGATCTGGCCTCTCCCCTTTCCGACCAAGGAAGCCACCTGATCCTGCTCTGTAACAGCACCGACTCTTACAGTTTACAGTGGAAGGATGAGTGCCTGCCCTATTCATCATTTCTGTTATTTTTATTTAACTCATAGAAAGAAAAGACTCCCACTCCCCTATAACCTTGCATGAGTGACAAAAAGCCAGCTGGAAGTTTCTTTTTTTCATCCTTCCTTTAAATAAGGTCTTCTGTATTTGTCATGTGGGCACATACCCATTTTTGTAATAATGTTACCATCTTTTTGTGGAGCCTTTTAGAGCCAATTTAATCTATTTAAGAATATAATTTGTGTCAGGCATGATGGCCATATGCTTGCGATCCCAGCACTCCTGTAACCCTAGCACTCTCAGGCAAGAGAATCATGAATTCAAGCCCAGCACAGGTAATTTAGCAAGTCTCATTGTCAAAATAAGAAATAAAACTGAAAAAGGTCTGAGGATGTAGCTCACTGTAAAGGTGCTGAGTTCAATTTCTAGTATACAAGATAAAAAAGTATATTTGTGTCCAGCATAGAGCCTGGCACTCAGTAGACAGCAAGGAAATATCTGTTGGGAACAAGAACACAAGAATAGAAGAGCTGCTTTAATGGCACATGGTGTAGTTTGAGCACTTGGAAGCCTGAAGCAGGATGATCCCTGAATTCCACCTGAACTATGTAGCAAGATCCTGCCCCCTCACCCTTCCCCATGCCAAAAAAATTTTTTTAAAATTTTATTTAAAGAGAAACAAAACAAAACAAAACAAAACAAAACAGAATAAAGGGTAGCAACAATACAGTATTCCAAGGGGAAAAGGAAAAGAACAATAACAAAAAAACCTAAGAAATTATTGCTTGACAAATTACATACTGACTTCTTGGAAATAGTTGTTCAATTTACAAAGTTAAAACATGTAAAGTAGACATTCAAACAGTGAGACTGTTAACAGTTCTGCTCCACTATCTGACAAAAACAGCAATATGGTCATCCATCTTACCCATGCAAATATACATGCAATTATATCAAAAGGGTAGAGTTAAACACAACAAAACAGAGCAAAGTGGATCACAAGAAAGCAATGTAAGAGACAAAAATTTCAAAACTAGACAATTGGAGATATTCACTCTGTATCATATTGACTCTTGTTTTCTTCCAAACAGTTGTCCATATTGTCACATACAGGGAATTCACATGAAACAAAATAGTATGGAATTGATCTGAGCAGGATGAGGAGGGCATTTCACGTCTTCAAGACCAGACATTAGGGAAGCCAAGAATGGCTGTCATAGTGTCTCTCATTCTCCTCAAAACAGCTGTCCATACTTTAATGTGTGTTGAACTTAAGGCAAAGCAAGCTAAGATCACTTTGAACAAAAAGTGATAGTTTTGCTGGACTTCACATCATGACATTATGGAATCAGCACTGGGTATTGTAGTGTCTCTTTTTCTTAAAAGTAGTTGTTCATTTCAACATGTGTTATATTGTTGGTTCTCGTAAACTGTTTATAAGCTCTACACATGCATGAGTCTCTACTTGTATATCTATCATTTCTGTATCAGCAGGAAAAACAAAACAAAGCAAGATAAAACAAAACAATTCCTAGAAAAGCATGAAGCAAAAAAGTCACATAAAACCGCAATACAAGGTGATCTACGATGGTTCCCATGGTGTCTCAGCAGTGTATAACAACGTTAATAAAAACGAAGCATTGGAGACATTATAAGACTTCAAAAGCAAGTAATAATCAAACCAGAGTGGGTATCTTAGTGAATCTTGTCATCTTCAGTGTAGTTGCCTATACACTTAAACTTGATGCTATCCATCATAACAGATTGAAATAAAATCAGTCAATACAAAGTAGCAATCTAACAAACCAGATTCAAATAAGATCAGTCATAATAAGACAGTGTAAGTTATAAAGGGCTTCAGAGTAAGTTGATAGGAAAATTAGGGATGATTACCATAATATGTCCTCTTATTTTTGGGATAGCTGACCATGTCCTTAAGTCTAGTGTAAGTAGACAAACTGGAACAGCACGTAATCCATCCAAGCAGAGTGGTGAGAATAATGTAAATTTTAAATCTTGTTACCTCATTAACAGTATCCTCTGCCTCCCTTTTTTAGACAATTCCTCCCCTTTCACTCCCATGGGGTGCACTGCTTGTTTTGGGTCCCACTGCCTCCCTATATAGAGCATCTCAGTGGACCCTATCTCCTGATCTACTCTGCCTGTGTTTCTCTCTGTTAGTATTTCGAGGCCCTCTATACTAGAGATTATAGCCAATCTTCTCTGCCTCATTTCTGCTGTTCTATTTTTCTGCCATTGATAGTCTATTTTTCTCTTCCACTCCACTGTCTGCCTCGTTCACTGAGGCCTGTCTGCCACTGTCCCTGAAATGCTCATATTCTTGTTCTCTCTCCCTAGAATGTCCTTCAGTATTTTTTGTAGGGTTGGACTGGTGGTCCCAAATTCTCCTAGTTCCTCTTTGTCATGGAAGCATCTTTTTTCTCCATTAATTTCTAGAGAGAGTTTTGCAGGATAGCCAAAAAATAAATTAAAAAAAGAACAAATTGAGCTTTTAGGGATACCAGCAACCTAATTCCTAGTTTCCCGAGAAACAACAGGCTGGCGAATTGAGTTCCGAAGGCAGAGCTGCATCTTCTGCAAGGAGTTGACTGAGGATGATTCCCAGTCTACCTGGAGACCTTAGGCAGAGGGACAAAGCCATCCTGATCATTGCGGTCCCCAGTCCCAGGGGACAGAGAGGCCCAGCTGTGACTCCTGTTCACGCCGCCTTCGTAGCCTGCTCTCCCTCATGGGCCGTCCCCGTGCTGCGTTCCACGTCCACTCCTGCAGCCTTGCCGGTCAGGGACAGGATCAGGAGGTGATTAGGGCAGGTGTGAGTCCTGGGCCCTCCTCGGGTGACAGACTCTCCTTCACCTCCCGCGCACTGTGCCTCACAGCTGTGGGACAGTCCTCAGTCTCCTGGTCTACAGGATGAGTTCATGACTGCACTCACCCCCCAGACCTGCTGTGACATAATGTAGATTCAGGCATGCAGCCAAGAGGAAGGTTTGGGCTCTGGTTAAAAAACAATATCTCGGCTTTCATTAAACCTCACTTTGGGATTCACCTCTGCGGGCCTCCGTTACATCATGTGTAAAGTGGAATCAACCAGGGATGTCACCCTCACAGTGTCAGTATGGTGGCTGCAGATGGGATGCAGGTGCACGGGAGAGGCTGGAGAAGAGGCAGGAGGCCAGGGTGCTTTACTCTCCGCCCTCGCCTTGCCTCAAGGACTCCCTGTGGCTGCTTGCTGTGGCCCCTGCCCAGTTGGGCCCCAGCTTGGTTTGGCTCCCGGGGAAGTGAGTTCCTCTTCAGGGGAGGTGGTCTCTGCACAATGGCTGGACTGGAGTTAACAGGGCTTGAGGACCTCCGTTCCCAGCCAGCCAGTGTTGCTATAGCTGGTCACGTTCTCAGGGTGCCGGGTGCCGGGAGCCGGGAGCCGGGAGCCGGGAGCCGGGAGCCGGGAGCCGGGAGCCGGGTGCCGGGTGCCGGGTGCCGGGTGCCGGGTGCCGGGTGCCGGGTGCCGGGCCCAGTGACTGTCACCTGTGAGTTCTGCTGGGGCTGAGCCTGAGCTTCCAGTGGCTGGCCGCTGGGCTCCTCAACATGTGCTCATGCTGAGGAGTCCCTGGGGTTTCTCTTGTTAGTTACCCAGTAGAGCTGGTGGCAGCAACAGAATGAGGTTGTGTAGGGACCTACAGCTTTGAGGCCAAAACCTTTATTTATTTTATTTTAGTTTTTGGTTTTTAGTTTCAAAGTCTCACTATGTAATGCAGGCTGGCCTTGAGCTCCCTTATGGAGTCCAGGGTGCCCTTGGACTCACAGTGATCCTCCTGCCTCAGCCTCCCAAGTGCTGGGATTATAGGGTTGTGCCACCAAACCCGGCATCAAAGCCTTTATTGATTGATTGATAGCTATGGTGGGCATTGAACCCAGAGTGTTTGCACTGAGCTGCATCCCTAAACTTTTATGTTTTATTTTGAGGCATGGTCTCACTATGTTGCTAAATTGGGTAGGCTGAATTTGAACTTGTGATCCTCCTATTTCAGCCTTCTGTGGTTACTGGCATGTGCTACCATGCTCAGCTCAAAACCTAGTTTTATAGTGTACCACTTTGCCTATTTTAGAGTGTCCTCTCCCTTTTTAACCTTTCTGATAAGGTTATTCTTCATTCTAATTTTCTGAAGATTTCTCAGTAATATTAAGTGGAAAGATACTTACTCTACTGTAATCCTTTAATAAATGCATTTCACTTATCATTTAGTTCAATGTGGCTTTGTTGTTGGATGCAGTGATGTTCTTTTTGTTGTTGTTGTTAAATGGGAATCAAACTCATGACCTCCGGCTTGCCAGTCAGGAGCTTATGCTGCTGAGCTAAATCCCTGGCCCTATAGTGCAGTTCTTAAAAGTGATTAATAATGTTTCAAAAGTAGCATTGAAAATAATGCTATTTAAATAAAGCCACTCCTCTTAACCAGGAAATAGGTTGTGTGGGATAAATTGCAAAGCAGTACACAAGCATAGGTTTATGATAGGAAAGTTCCCTAAGCTCTTTGTGCTGAAATAAAAACCAGATATTTATGTTTGCTTGTGGTTTTTTTTTTTTTTTTTTTTTGGTACTGGGGATCGAACTCGTGACCTCACGCTTACACTGCTGAGTTAAATCCCCAGCAAACTGGATATTTATGAAATTGATTGTTTCAACTGTTTCAGGCAAAGATTGTCCAATAAGTGAGAGAAAACAGGAGGAATAGTTTGCAAAGCAGGAAATTTGAAGTGTGAGGTTATGCACAAAGAATGTGTTATGAGCCTATAGTAGAAATCTCAAATCAGGGATTTGGGTGTGTTTATTCAATTTGGTTGCAGAGAACTCCTGACCGCCAGCCCTGTGCCCTTCCCAGGGCAGGTACTGCCAACTTGCACAATGTTTTCCTTTTAGATGACTCTCATACCATATGCTTTGTTCATTGTAGGCACTGGTAATAGATTTTAGCAATCTTTCTTTTCTTTCTGGTATCTGGGATCAAACCACGGGGTGTTCTATCACTGAGCTAAATCCCCAGCCTTTTAAGTATATGGCTATATTTAAATATATATTACTATAATATTATAGTAACTATATAATTATATTTTAAATGATATTAAAATACATTTTTAAAAATTTGGACCAGTGTCTTGCTAAACTGCTTAGGCAAAATTCAAATTTGTGCTCTCTCTGCTTCAGCCTCCTTCAGTGCTAGAATTACAGATGTGTTCCACCACACCTGGGTTATCTATCTTAGCAGTCTGTCTTTGCTGAGAGCTATGTGTGGCCTGAGAGCCCATCTCAACATAGTGCTAACACTATGTCCTGTATATGTATGTGTGTGTGTGTGTGTAAAAGTTGGTAATTGACTTTTAATAATGAAACTTTAAAAAAAGTCCACCATATAACTTGGGAGCCATTTAAGCAAGTTTTTTTTTTTTTCTTCTTCTTCACAAAAAGAGGGTATTAAAAACTAAAAAGAAAAAACTAAAAGTCCTCAGATTTTGAGAGACTATGTTCAAGTCTTTGATATGCATTTATTTGTACACAAGAAAACAAGTACTTCAACATAAAGCAAAGCAAGCCCGAGAACTACCCTTTCTTCCAGCATCATCGTCTCCTGCTTAGCTTCCTTTCACGACCGCACAGCCCTCAGCCACGCGGGACCAGGATTAGTCCAACAAGATTGACTTCTGCACAGTAAGCTCTCTGGATCCCACTCCACACATCCTGCCTGCTACTCGCTATTCCCTTACAGGTTTGCACAACATACGCTGAACATTTGCACTCACAGTAGTGAAGCTTGGGAATTTCGGGTGTTTAAAGTCCACGCTATGTACACCGTTCTGTTTGATTGCTCAGGTCAGGGTATAACAGGTGATTATATAACCAACCATAAGTTAAGATGCATGGTGACTGTTTGGACAAAAAACATCAACTTTGTCCTCAACCACAAGTGAAACAAGTAAGACACAAAGGTACAGTGTAAAGGCTGTGTGTGGTGCAGTCTGTAGGGGTCGTATCACTCAAAAAGTACGCTGAATATAGTATTTGTGGGGCTGGGGATTTAGCTCACTCACATAAATGCCTGCCTGGCAAGCACAAGGTCGTGAGTTCGATCCCTGGTACAAACAACAACAACAACAACAACAACAACAACAACAACAACAAAAAACAGTGGAATATAGTGTTTGTGACACTTCTGATGGTAATAGACAGGAAGCATAGGACACGAAATCTGGACTTGTGCTCATGAGCTGTATCTGTGCCACGTATATAAACAGACCACTTTTAAGACCAGTTTTTCAGTCATTTTGCCTTAAAAGTTATTACCAGGCTGACTTACATGGATGATAAAAACAACAGAATTTCTTACACATTTTGACTTAAAGTTCAGTTAAAACTGTTGGCTATGAGTTCTGAAAAAGATTTTTTTTTTGTCAAGTTGTCTACTGCACAATACAGAACCTTCTCTGGTAATGTGTTTGTAGTTTAGTCTTCAAAAAAAGTAAAAAGTGACACATTTAAGAATAAGTTGAAAACCATTTAAAATATTAATGATTGTATTCTTTGATGGGGCATATACCAAGGCATCTTCCTTATGGTTTTCACCAAAGTGCTTTACAAGCAAAATCTATCACCTGCATGGAGTGTAGACAAAAGCAAGCCCTAGAGAACTGAAGGCCGACAGTGGCCATTCGTGGGCCGAGGGCCTGGCCCCAACTCTCCTGAGATGCCCTGGCACTACAAGGCTTATGGGTGCTCAGGGTTACATGTGTGAGAGGGATCAGGAACCAGGCACTGTCTTCATTTCCGCAGTTCCCTTCAAGTTCTGATTTTCTTCAACAGGCTAAAGAACGCTACTGAAATTTATTTGGTGTCAACTTCTCGTTTTCTGAAATCCTCACATCTGCACCTTGTCCTCTGATCTGCCATATCTAGCACAAAATTGTCAAGCAGAGCTGCTATAAAGCTGTTCAGCTCCATTACTACCTTGCTAATGCTTAATGTGCTCCCTAACCCTTTACAGTTGGAAAAAAGGTGTTCACTCTGTTGAAACAGCCGTGGTGCATTTCGAGGTAAACAGCCATTTGGGGCTATCTGCCCAGAAACTTGAGTAAACAACCAGTTGAGGCCCTGATTTTTTGGCCTGTATATGTACAGATTCATATGCAGTTACCCAGAAAAATGAAAGAAAAAAAAAAAAAACCTGGAAATTCGAAATCTATCTTTAAAAAGGGAGATGGGATTGGCTGGGGCATAGCCCAGTGGTAGAGCACTGGCCTAGCATGTGATAGCTTCTGAGTTCAATCTCTGGAACCACAAGAAAAATCGACTTTTTTGTTACATGGTGTGAAGCAATCTTAAGTACATTAATATTTACAGACAGAATTTTTTTTTTTTTGGGTCTTTTTGAAACAGGGTCTCACTATGCAGTTCAGGCTGGTTCTGAACTCTTTGTAACCCAGGCTGGTCTTGAACTCCCAACGATCCTCCTGCCTCAGCCTCCCAAGTGCTGGGATTATAAGCATGCACCGCCACATCTGGCTTGCAGATAGACTTTTGTTTGTCCGTACCGCGGATCCAACTCACGACAGCGCGCTTACAAGGCAGGCGTTTATGCTGCTGAGCTAAATCCCTATGCCCTACAGATAGATTTTTAAAAAGATTCATTCACCATTTCCCAGGATTTCTTATATTTTATTTGTTATTCAGTTGCTGTATGTGTTCATTTCAGCAATCTGGAAAAAGATACTCAAATATTTTCTGATTTCGTGACAACCTTTGTCTGTAAGAGGCGAGCAGGCTGTCTAGCTACCACTAACCTCTGGCATTCAGTGTAACTCTTCATATGTTTTTACTTAGGCCATATGTTCTTAAAACTATCCAGCTCTAATGACATAGTGGTAGAGCTGGGTTCCCCAAATGTCAAATCCTAGAGGAGTCTCCAAGAATAAAATAAAGATCACTAACACTGTGGGGCAAGAGCTAATCCTGAGCATTTTCCCCTCTCCCCTTGTAACATTTAGAAACTGGAAGGGAAAAAAAACCCAACCCAACCAAACAAAAAACAAGTGGAATATTAACAGACTCCTAAGGTAAAATTTATATTAAGTGTTTTATTTTTTAAAAGTATGGCTAGAAGAAAACAGGATGCTCAAATGTGACAAGTTACTACTCAAAGAGGAAAGAGCTCCCAAAGCCCTCTGCTAAGTTGGTGCCAAAAATTCAAAGAAAACAAGCTAGACAGAATAAGAATATAGTATTTAACAGTTTAACAGGATGAAACACCTATGAAAAGGTTTGAGTCCTCTCATCTTTTGGCAATGAAATCAGTAAAATTAACATAAGGATATTTTGAAAGGGCTTAAGGTCATGTTCAGAATTAGACAGGAAACTTCCAAAGGTGGAAAGCAAAATTAGAAATTTCACTGGCTACGTGATTCCATCTACCTCATCTAAACAGAAAATAGTTTGGGTTATGACTATCCCAACAGATGTTTCATTTCAAAACTAACACCAACAATTTCAGCATGGCCATTAAGCTGTTTTCTTCTCCGTTCTGTCGTCTCCTGCCACATACATGCTTGAGGTTATTGAAGACCTCTGTTTGCAACTGCCCCTAAGAGCAGAAGCAGTGCAGTGACACAGAAAGCCTGAGAAGTCCTGGGGGCCAAGAACTTTCTCCTTGGCTGGTTGTGCCATTTTATGATTTAACACAGAAGGCTTCAAGGCTGTTTTGAGGAAAAAACTCATATCCTGGCTATTTAGATACCCTGTGAAAGACCATCAGATAGACAGCTGTTTATCAGAAGTTAGCTTAAAGCTCTTGGATAATGATAAAATTAAAAAGAGATGATGAGAAAGGCAAGAACGAAGAACTGCGCTCTGTGATACACATCAAAAACTTTCCAAAGATGAGTGTTTACATTATAAGCTAGGAATATATACTTATAAAAATTATAAGTTATTTAAAATTTAAAAAAATTTTTTAAAAACCCAAAAATTTCCTACTGAAACCTTTTTAAAAAACTCATACTCATGGAAAAGGCTCTGCCCATAATTCACTGTGGCCTGTACTCAGTGACACCAACTTGTATTGGGGCCAATTTGAGTCAAAGCCAAAATACGTTTTTCTCAGGTCTACATGGCACTTCACTGATGACTTTTTTCATGTTATCTTTAACAAAAACTCATAAATTGAATAATTGTGCCCCAAGAGATAGGGATGGGTGATAATTCAGATGGGCATCCCTGAAGAGATTTGTTGGCTTCCTGTCCCATTGTTCTGAAAACCTTGGAGAAAGATTGAAACTCCCCACGAATCTGAGACTATATGAGAGTTTTTATAACATTAACTGCAAAAAACAAGAACTCCAACATGGCATCCAATACATGCCCATAGATAAAAGTCATTAACCAAATGAGTTGTTGCAGCAGGGAGATGATCTTTAATGGGATCCGGAAGGCCGAAAAAAAGAACATTGCTGAATCCGCTATGGAAGAGAATGGGCACTAAGCCTCGCTAATACTCGAATTCCATAACATTTCAGCACTCTGAAGCCTGGTACGTGTTTGTAAATTTGTCATGATGTTTGTGGTCTTGAAGCAATGCCTGAACTCTTTCCAATGGAGTGAAAACGGCTTCTGTTGTCCCCTCAAAGTTTTGCTGGCACGTTATGGGTTGCATATGGAGAAGGCAAGACAGACCCTCATATAGACCAAACATAAGTGCCAGGGTAGTTGTGTCCTGCATTAATGGGGGAAAGAGGCCATGATAAGTCTTGAATTCTATCCTACCTCAACTGATGTAGTGAGTGTGTCCCAGGATTTGATTCCACAAAGCTGCTGCTGAAAGAGGACCTTTGGAACCGGAGACTTGACTACTGTACTGCTGAGAGCTGCACGAGTAATGCTTTTCACTGACACTGGTAACGGGAGGTGATTGGGCTGATTTTGAAGATGTTGGATTGGTGGCCTCTTTTCATGAGTTTCTGAATCCATTGTTGTTGCTTCCGACCTCTCTTGTTCATGAAGGATTTTTTTAAACCTGTGCTACCAGCTGAGCCTTGCGTTGTAGGGAATGACAGCTTTTTGGTAGCTTTCTCAGTTTTTTCCGATGCTTCTGGTCTGTTAGGCTCTCTCTTCCAAAGTTACTTTAGATACTTGGATTTCCCATGGCCGCAGGCACAGGCGCTGGCCCTGGCCCCATGCTGCCCACCTGCAGGACAGACGGCCCGAGCCCATGCAGCGCGCGCGCGCGCTCTCTCTCTCTCTCTCTCTCTCTCTCTCAAGTATGACATCCATTTTATTACTTCTTTCCCAGGACAAAGAAGTTCTTTCTTCATTCCCTTAGTATATGTGCTGCTAAGCGAGCACTCTCCATTCCTTTGAGACTCAGCAACTTGCACAGGCTTCGGTGGAGGTCGGGGGCAGCGTGTGTGGGTCCAAAATGGGGAGGAGGCATTTGGTCCTTCCAGGCTTCGTGAGATAGATTCCTGACCGTCTTGCTTGAATGGCATAACTCACACAGTAATGCAGCTTCATATAGAGCTGGGGAAGCACATAAGTGTCAACGACACTCGCTTCAGAAATGTCCCTGACAGCGGCAGCTGCTACTGTGTTTCGAATGACCAGCCTAATAGCATTATCCCTGGACACGCACCAGGCGCCATTGCCCTTGCAGTGAACAGGCTGCACGTGGCCATGGCCCTTTCAGGCATGAGCGTTGTTCCTTTTTTTTTTTGTCATCTTAGAAGGGAAGACCTGCAAGAGGTTGTATGATGTCTTGAAAAGTTACTAACATGAAGAGGCTTTCTGAGTGAACCCCGTACTAACTGAACTGTGGCATAGTGATGTATAAAAAGCCATTCAAACAGCTCCTTCATAATTCTTGGGCAGTTCCTGGGAATCAGAAATCCCACTGACCCCAGTGTACTAGTCTGCCCTTGTTTTACTGTGGCCTGTATTTTCCTCTTAACGAGGAAACGAGGCCCACGTGACTTTAGGTCTTGTAAAGCTAAGAACATTTCTCGTTGTAGTTCAATTGCTATAATAAAGAGGTGAAAAAAAAATCAAGATGAACTGTAGTGGAGAGAATGTGAAAATGTGTTACTTTCTGACCTTCAGGTTGGCAGGGTGCCCAGTTCTAAGACCCAGGTTTCCTTTGTCCCCTGGCCTGGCCTTACGTGGGCACTGCGAGCGATGTGCAGGGTTCAGGGGAGGATGCATGGAGGATGTCACTCACTGTCCAGGGCCCGGAGCCACAGCCTGCTCGGCTCCAGCGCACTGCGCACTGGGAGACAGCCACACCCCTGCATGTCGAAGGATGCTAGGGAGAGACTTGTCTAGCTAGGAGCATGGCTGGGAGGGAAAAGGGGAGGAAGATTCTAGATATGCGCCATGTGGTTGGACATCTCTGTCTCTGTAGCTCAGGTGAAGGCCCTGACTGAGTTCAATCTCCAGTACTGTCCAGAAATAAAGTTCATTGACCCCCCTGGCATGTGACCCACTCCTGGGCAGCTAACCAAGATGGCTCTTCCTTAACGCAATTTCAGGACGATAGGCTGCGTCTGTAGTAGATCGGATTTTCACTGAGAAACTGTGGAAATGTCACCTCCTTTCGGTTCGGGTTGCCCTCACTTGGGTGGGCCCTTGAAGGCTGGGTTCAGCTCTGAAAGCAGGCAGGACAGAGAGGAACTGCGGAGCTGCCCAGGGGTGTTGGGGAGCACTGGGTCGCCCACGCCAGGTCACTGAAGGACTGCAGCCGGGGTGACCTTAGAGCTTAGTTGTGTCCTCTGCACTGGGCGCTGCTGCTGTGGGCTCAGCCACGCAGCCTCCTGCCTTCTGTCTCAGGGTCGATAGAGCACATGAAGTCAGGGATGCAAGAGTCGAAATGTTAGTGTTGACTGAATGAAAACTGCCTGGGGGTCTGCATCCCAGTGAGGCTCCACTGTTTGGGCTCCCAGCCATTATGTGCTCACGTTCCCGCATCATCCTGGCGTTCGCTGAGGGACTGAGGTGCAGAGTGGGAGGTGTAGCCCACCTGCCTCTTCCCCAGCTTTCCCTGGCCTGCCTTCAGGGCCACATTCCATATTGCCTGTGCGAGCTCAGGGGGGACACATTCTGGAGCAGGTTCAGGATTCTGTCTGAAGAGGCTACTTAGGTACCTGTTTTTGAGACAGAATATCTTTGTGCTAGCCATACTAGCATGGAACTCCGGGACTCAAGCAGTCCTCCTGCCTCAGCCTTCCAAGTAGCTGGGACTGCAGATGCCAGCTTCCTTTTTGGAGACATCTATAGCATGCAAAGCTGCTTTTCTTAGGGTACTGGAGTGGAGGAGGTGGAGCATGTGGTAGGCTGTCTCCCAGATAGCTGAGGATGGTCTGCTGTGGGAACAGCAAAAGCTACCTGGTTCCTGACAGGTGGAGCTGACGCTTTGGGCAGAGAGGCCGATGTGCTGCCAGGGTGGTTATCTGAGCACAGTTGTAGGAGGTAGGTAAATGACAAGGATATATACTGTGAGGGACAGTTAGCAAGAACCCTCTTCTAGTTTTGTAGAGTTAGATGTTGTGGGAGAGGAAATGGGGAGTTCAGGCCAGTAGGTTGTGAGCCAAGACTCAAGGAATTTGGGGTTCTTTGAAGCTGGGAAGTCAGGAGAAGGCTGAACACCTAGCTCACCTGGGCTTTTTCTCAGAAAGGTTTGGTACATTGTCAGCAGTTCAGTTCCTGAGTGTTCTCTGGGGGCCTCAGGCCATGTTGGTCTGGATGTTGTTTTTTGCTGTTTCTCTTTCTTTCAACTGAGGATTGAACCAAGGGTCTATATGCTGAAATACACCCATAGCCCTCTCTACCTTTGTATTTTGACTTAGGGTCTCACTGAGTTGCCCAGGCTGGGTTTGAGCTTGTGATCCTCCTGCCTCAGTCTACCAGAGCGCTGGGATTCCAGGAGAGCACCACGACGTCTGACCCATGGTCTCTATCTGCAGAGCCCTCAGGTTTTCAGCAATATGATGGGTCAGTGTGTCCACTTGTGACAGGAAAGGAGGGCCTTTGAGGCTGTGGTCCTGGCCTTCCTAATGAATCACTTGACCCAGAAGTGGCAGGTGGAGTAAGAACTATGTGCCTGTTCACAAGGCACTTGCTTTTGTTTCTTCCTTGCACATAGCACTGGGAGGGTGGCTTCTAGGCTTGGAGCTCTAAGGAAGAGCGGTCCTTACATAACCGGTGAATTAGTATAGGGGGGAGAGAGATGATATTTATTAGGTACCTACTGTGTGCCAAGCATTGTACTCAACTCTTGGCATTCTCTACCCTGCCTACTCCACACAGCAGTCTTGGCCTGCTGTTGATGTAGGTATTCCAGGTAGATGATGAAAAGCGAGGTTCAGAGAGGGAACGGATTGTTTAAAGCAGTAAAACCAGTTGAGCTGCTTGTTTCAGAACCTGTTCAGTCTGTCCCACCTCCTCCCAAAGGGCAGTGGAGCTAAGAGAGAGGGAATAGAGTATATGGCATCCTGTTACCCAAATGGCCAACTCTTGGTGCCAACTGAGGGCTTGGTGACAGGTCCCAAGTGCACACACTGTCACTCCTTGTATGAATCTTATAGTTACTTTGTGGCTGTTTGTAACTGGACAGCCAGCTGTATTGCAGCCAAAGGGTGACCCATTGTCTTTGTCCTCTTGAGTGGCCACACTGTAAACCTGTTAATCACTGACAGCTGGTAAAAAGGTGCCAACCTTGGCTTCCAGGAATGCCAAGGATAGTGCACTACTTGGGGCCTAGACAGATGACTGTGTGGCTCTGGACCTCCTGATATGAGAGCAGAGAGAGGCAAGTCTCCTGTCCTCCTGACTCTGGGGAACTGGTCTAGCAGGGAGATGCTTCCAAGAAGCTTCTGAGAAATCCCTAGAGAATAGCTGGTTCACCTCCTCCGTGTCCCTATTCCAGGAACACTGATGTACAGGATTGGGGAAATAATGTACAGAAATGATGGGGGAAAAAAATTCCATCCTAGAATTGTAGTAGCTCAAATTAAACTTCTACCTATTACAAAAAACAAACAAAACCAGCCAACCAACCAACCAAACAAACAAAAAGCCCCCCAAAACTACTGACCTCATTTAAAAACAATACTGAAACCCCAGCACTTGGGAGACTGAAGCAGGAGGATTGCCATGAGTACAAGGCCAGACTGGGCTACATAGTGAGACCCTGTCTCAAAAAGCCAAAATCAAACAAAGAAACAAACAAGCAGTAGTCCCAACACTCACGCTGAGGCAGGAGGATTTCTTTGAGTTTGAGGTCAGCCTAGACTACATAGTTCAAGGGCAGTCTGAACTACTTAGTGAGACTATATCTCAAAAACAAAAATGTCAAAACAACACTGCTTTTTTTTTTTTTTTTTTGGTACTGGGGATTGAAGTCACAACCTCACGCTTGCCACGCAGGCAACACTTGAGCCACTGAGCTAAATCCCCGGCCCCTACACTGCCTAATGTTTTTTTTTTTTTTTTTTGGTACTGGGGATCGAACTCACAACCTTGCGCTTGCCAAGCAGGCTCTTAAGCCACTGAGCTAAATCCCCAGCCCTACACTGCCTAATTTTAAGTAGCTCGAGAGAGTTTGTGTGTTTGAGGGCCAGTATTATACAGAGCCAGGAACATTAGGTAGGAATTGAGATGGTTGGGGTGGGAGGACCCATGGCCAACTCCCACCCACGAGATCCAGGCAGGTTCTGGGAGGCCAGGCACGGGGTGATTTTATTTCCGAAAATGGCTCTCAGGAAGGTGAGACTTTAGCTTCTCTGGCCTTTTCCTCCTCCTGCGTTTCTGCTCTGTGTTTACTGTCAGCACGCACATGGCAGAGCACGCTCCGGACTGAGAATTCTGTGATCCAAAGTGATGGTCTGACACCGACACTGCAACCCACTGAGGCATTTCATTTTCATCCCTGGGGAGTCTCTTGTTTCCTGTGGATAGGGACCCTCGAGGCCTCTTACTTAAACCACCCTCCCATCTTTTTATTGTTCTAAGAGTTTAGCCAAGCATTTGAACTTTCACCTGTCAAAACTGCTTTTGGATGAAGACGGCTTTCGCTCCAGCTTCTTAGAATAGCAGGATGAAGGTATCGTGTATCCCAGTGAGACCTTAATGGGGGCTCCCCTGTTTGGACACCCACCTTGAATTCATTGGAAACAGAAGTTCTGGGCATTGTATTTTTCATACATTTGGCTCAGATTTTAACTGGGTTATATTTCCCTCAAGATTTTTTTTTCCTTGAGAAAATCTCTTGTTTCATTCCTTTACAGCAGTACATGTGAGCTGGATAAAAATAGAGCAAACTGGTTCTGTGCTTTGAGTTATGTATTAAATCTGCAGGTTTACTTTTTTTCTTCTTTAACAGCATCTTTTGTTGATTTTGAGACAAGGTCTCATTGTGTAGGCCAGGCTGGCCTGGAACACATGGTGATCTTCCTGCCTCAGCCTCCCAGTGTTGGGATTACAGGCATGTGCCATGACCCAGCTGCAGGTTTACTTTGGAAGAGCATTTTGGAAGAGACACTTTAGTCCCTTTAGAGCCCCTGAGGCTCAAGAGCCTTGACGCCTTCCAGGTGTTGGGCCATTACCAGTGCCCTGACCATGTGTAGCCGTGCACACACACACGTTAGGTCAGTTTTCTTTTTTTGCCCACCTTTTTGAAGGTTGCACTTCTCCCTCCTCCCTTTAGCTTGAATAAAAAAACCTGGCTTGGAAATTTTTTTGATGTGGAATTTCTGGTGATCAGTAAGTTAGGGTTAGGGTAATCAATAGCATTTCAAAGACAACATTTATAATAGGACATCTAATCCAAAACATTTAAGTCACAGCTGAAGACTATCACCTGGAAAAGTGGCTGGACTTGTGGGCTGAATTGCCCCAAAGTCTGAGTTTTGTGCAGGGCCCAGGGTTCCATGCAGACTATTGGTGCTATGTTGGCTGTAGGGTCTCAGAAGCAGGGCTGGCCTCAAGGTTATGTGACAGAGGACCCTGTCTTCGATTTAATGCTCTGCTGTTGTCACCGTTAAATTCTCAATGCTTTTTGTAATTTTTTTTCTTTTTTTTGAGGCAGGGTCTCAGTATGTAGTTCAGGTTTGTCTTGAACTCAGTATGTAGCCCAGGCTGGCCTTGAACTCATGGGGAGCTTCCTGTTAGGTTCCTGAGTGCTGGGACTACAGGCATGCTTTTGAACAAAAGGCCCTCCATTTCCATTTTTTATTGGACCCCGTGAATTACGAATGAGTTAGTAGTCCTGCTAGTCTTTTTTTCTATTTAATATAATTGATTACAGAGAAAATCCCTGGGAGCTGTTGGATGTCTTAGCACATGTCTGTAATTGTAACTCGTGCCTCCTGTAATTCCTGCCAAGGCAGGAATATCACAAGTTTGAGGCTATTCTAGGAAGCTCAGTGAGATACTATCTTCCCCATCCAAAAAACAAAAACAAGACAAAACAAAAAAGACTCAGGATGTAGCTCATTGTTAGAATGCTTGTCTACCATTCACAAAGCCCTAGGTTCGATCCCTAATACCAAAACAGAACAAAACCACAATCTCCTGATACCTTAACTTGGCTTGAGGATTGTTTGACTTTAGTCTTGTCATCCAGTTCACAGTAATCTTTATTTGTCCAGTGTAGATAGATGATCACTTATAGATAACAGATGCAGGTATTGAATGTACAGTTGTGAAATTACTTTTGGTTTCTGTGGGTTTGGGTGTGGGCTTTAAAACAAGGTCTTCTGTTGCAAGAGACGTAACAACCGGTTAATTTTTTTAAAAAGCCACAGTCTTGCTGTTTTGAGTGGCAGGCCAAGCATACCCCAGCAGTATAGCATATGTGTGCTTTTCACGCGGCTGTCACTGGGTGTCATCACGTGCAGTTTGGTTGTGTTTAACCAGCGTTCAGGTGGCTGCTGGAGGTTGAGTGGGACAGGTTGGGGTGGTGCTCTGAGATGAAGCTTCAGTGAATAATGTTTGGAGGGAGAGGGGAGAGGAGGAGCTACTGACTCTTTACAGGTGTTTGTGTTTAGTAGATGCAGAAGGAGACTGGAAAGTGAATGGAGATCCGGAAGGGCTGTGGCCGGCGGCTTTCCTCATTTGGAGGATTGGCTTATCATTTACCATCTTGGTAACAGAGACTTTTTGCCAAGTGGCTTTAGCCAATTCAGGGTTTCCCCTTCTGAATGACTCACTTGTGAGAGCAGCAAAGATGAAGACAAATGGTAACACCAATTGTGAGAAGCTTCACTCTCACTACAGTTCTCTAGTGGGTGAAAACTTCATTTACTTTTTTACTAAGAGTGTGATGTTCACGCTTGTGAAACCCCCGGTTGACCAAACCTGTGCCTGTCTCCTCAGATAGCAAGGCCATTGTGGATGGAAACCTGAAACTCATCCTAGGCCTGGTGTGGACCCTGATTCTCCACTACTCCATCTCCATGCCTGTGTGGGAGGATGAAGGGGACGATGATGCCAAGAAGCAGACACCAAAGCAGAGGCTGCTGGGGTGGATTCAGAACAAGATCCCCTACCTGCCCATCACCAACTTTAACCAGAACTGGCAAGATGGCAAGGCCCTGGGAGCCCTGGTAGACAGCTGTGCGCCAGGTGAGTTTCCTGGCTCCCGCAGGCGCATGCTCCGCCCGGAGTGTGTGGGTCTCGAGCCTGTGGCCCTGCTGTGATTGCTGTGGAAGACAGACTGTGGGGCCAAGCGTGCTGTTTGCCCCTCCTTCGGCAGGTCTTCTAGGGGGATCCATAAGCACGTTTAAGTGGCAAACCCAGGCATTTGTGTAAATTCTCCATGAAGGCCTGAGTGCATGTGCTTCAAGCCGGCTTTGAGTTTAGCTTCAAGACTCCGAAGTCCTACATCTTCTCTCATGGGTCCCTAGTTTCCCCTTGGCCTCCACAGAAACATGTGGTCCTGTTAGGTGGCTGGGCATGAAAATCTAAAGATTCCACTGAGTGGAAAGTATCCGCTTATTAACCGCTGGTTTGACTATATAAGGCTTTCCTTGCCCTTTTCTTTCTGCATTGCTGGGGAATCATGTTGGTCAGGATCCAGTTGGAGGCGCCTCCACCCTTGGTTGAATGTACCCCACAATTGTAATTATCCTCATTGGAGGGTTTAGAGCAGTAGAGTTTGCTGGTACACACTCAAGAGAAAAACCAGAGCTACTGTTTATACATCCCTCCCAAAATTGTTTTTTAATTTTAAAAAAGCCTAATAGTTATATTTTCCAAGTGTTCTTTATGTGCTGGGCGTGTCACCATTGGGTAGGGCAGAGGTCCTCAGCATGCTCCAGGCAGATAGGCTGATGTCAGCTGAGTTGGGGCAGGGAGGGAGGGGCTCATTCAAGGCCTCATTCTTCTTCCACAGGTGATAACTGGTGTTACCCTGGAATGATCTGAAGCAGCGCTAGTTAATTTCCTTGTGCCCTCTTCCTTCTGTCTTCTGACACAATTTAGGAAGCTTCTTTGTAGTTTAAACTTGAGGATTTTTCTCTAGTTCTATGTGACTTGTGCTTATAAGGTCTACAATAATTGTAGAAATACTGCCCCCTGCCCCCGCCGCCTGCTTTGGAGACAGGGTCTTGTTCTGTAGTTCAGACTGGTCCTGAACTCACTACGTAACCCAGTCTGGCCTTTAACTTGGGGCACTCCTTGTGCTTCAGCCTCCCCAGTGCTGGGATTACAGGCTTGTATGCCTGGTAGTATTGTGCCTTGTGCCTTTGAATGAGTGCATGTTTGAATCACACAGTAAGTTAATTCTGTCCTTTTAAATATAGCCAGCAATAGGGTAAAAAAAGAAGTCTCTCCTGTGAAAAGGTCCCAGACCCAACCAATTTTACAGTATTTGTTTATATAGCAGACCTTCCAGGAATGTGAAGTGCTTCGTAATACAAGATAGTGCACCAAAGCAGAAATCAGTGCTAATGTAGAATAGTCTCCATTCTGCCACACTCTATCTGCAACAAAATTTTGCCCATAAAATGTGTAATTCACCCAGAATTTGGGGGAGTCAAAACAAAATAAGTAGTTTTTGGTCTGTGATTTTTTGGTAATCTCTTTGATCGGCTGGTGCTAACAGTGTCTCTTGTGTCTGTGTGTCCACAGGCCTGTGCCCAGACTGGGAATCCTGGGATCCACGAAAGCCTGTGGACAACGCCCGAGAAGCCATGCAGCAGGCAGACGACTGGCTGGGTGTCCCGCAGGTGTGTGTGCCTGGGCTGTGTCCCACCAGGCTGCTTCTACTCTCTGGCTTGTTTAGGGCATCTTTCTGGGTCAGACAGGCAGTCGACCACCTTGGCACTCGGCCTTACTTTGGCTTTCCATTGGCACACTTCAGTCCTCTTCCATTTACCATAATAATAGGTTCTCCTGGACCTCGTACCTGTACGTTATCCAGAAATCTTCATGTCACTCTTCTTTGTCACGTGATGGAAATTTTTCTGTTCTTTTTGCTGCATATCCAAATTTTTAACTCTTAGAGCCATGGCTACTGTAGATGGTATTTAGGAGAGGTACACGCACACAAATGTGAACAAATCTGTGTACAAAATGTATATATCAGGAAAAGAAAAACTTGGATAGATGTTTTAATATTTAATGTATTGAGACAGGAGATTTAATACAAGTTCCCTGTGGCCTCTGCAATTAGAAGGGGTGCTCAAAGTGCTGGCCATGAGCTGCTAGACATTCATAACACGATGAATTGCTCAGCAGCATAAGCGCCTACCTGGCAAGCACGAGATCATGAGTTTGATCCCCAGTACAAAAAAAAAAAAAAAGTACAAAATATTTGTTGAAAGAAAGATAGCTCCTGTCTAAGGAGAGACAGAAGGGAGTCCCAAGTGTGTGGTCCCCTGTATACCTTTTTTTTTTTTTTTTTTGGTGAAATTTATGTATCTATCTTGCCATTAATGGAAATTGTGGAAGAACTTACACTAGTTCCTATAACAAAAAGAACTTGGAAATGGAATAAGTTTTAGATACCATCTACAGCAGTCATGTTGCTCATTTGAGTCCAGTCTTGTTAACTGAGAGCAGAACTAGTGTTTTCCCTCTAAAAACCTCCTACCTGTTGAGCCCTGGTTCCCACCTGTCAGAGAGTGGGTATGGGTAGCCAGTGCCAGGGGCCCCCACACCTCGCTCTGGGCTCAGCAGGGATCAGAGTCGGTGTTCAGGGCCAAGTTCAGTGTATTTGTAACAGGATTATTTGAAAGGCAGAGAAAGGTTGCCCGTTTCTGTGGTCTGGTTTGGAAGTCATGTCTGCTACATGATCTGTTTGTTGGCTCATCCAGCCTCAAGAAATGGTGTGGCATGTTTTTCTTTTCATCTCAAACCTGAAGCCATCTCCTTCAGACGTTCATGTGTTGTCGGCGCTGGGATGTTGTTAAGGGAGCTGAGGAGAAACGCCAAATCAGCACACATCCTACTCTGTGTGGAATGTATTGTAGGCGACTGCTCAAACCCAAATAGCTGTTTTGTTCTTGTGGGCTAATGCTCAGTGTTTTCTGGTGCTTTCTATCACAGGGAGAGTGATTTTTTTTTTTTTTTTTTGGAGACAAGGTCTTGCTATGCAGTTCAGGCCTGCAGTTCAGGCTCACTTTGTAGCCCGGGCTGCTCTTGAACTCACAACAATTCTGCCTCAGCCTCCCTAGTTGCTAGAATTACAGGCATTTGCTACCATACCTGGCTTGGGAGGGTGAAAATGAGTTCATCTGTTAGTCATTTTGATTAACCTGGCTCATGGGACAGAGCCTCTGTTTATCCAAGGAGGTGTGGCTTACGTGCAGCAGCAGGGTAGCAGGCAGAGGGGACTTTGTGTGCTTTAGAAGGGGACCAGTGGGGCATCTGAGATGTTGACACCTTCAGGGTGGTCACCTGTGCAGTCTTGCTCTTAAAGCTGAGTGTCAAGAGAAAGTCATTCCTTTTTGTTTTTTTTTTTTAAAGAAACGACTCCTAATATTTTGAGACCTCTGTGTTTTTTGTTTTTTGTTTTTTTTTTTTTGGTACTGGGGATCGAACTCACGACATCGAGATTGCTAGGCAGGCGCTTAAGCCACTGAGCTAAATCCCTGGCCCGAGACCTCTGTGTTATCACTTATTGTTTTTTTTCCCTGTTATTTTGTCAGTAGGTATTAATAGAGATGCAGACAGAGCAAAAGAAAGAGACCCTTTTATGATCTTTTTGGATAATATTTCTAATCATGTGTGTGCTTATTTCTTCTTCCTCCTGTTTGATACAGTGTATTTCTTTATCCTTTCTGGGAAGTTTGACCAGGGTATTGAATAGAGTCTTTTTTGGGGAGGTGGCGAGTATGAATTTTTGGACATGCAGATTTCCTAGAGTCCCCTAGCTTCCAAAGAGGCTGGTGATGCCTCGAAAAATTCTGGTCTTGGTGTTTGGTCAAATGTAATTTCATTTAGGTGAGAAGCTGACCCAGTGTCTTAATCTTTGTAGCCTTTTGTGGATGTGACATAATGTAGACATTCATCTACTGTGTCATTACCCTAGGTCATCACTCCTGAAGAAATTATTCACCCCGATGTGGACGAGCACTCGGTGATGACTTATCTGTCCCAGTTCCCCAAAGCCAAGCTCAAGCCAGGTGCTCCTCTGAAACCCAAACTCAACCCAAAGAAAGCCAGGGCCTATGGCAGAGGTAAGTGCTGGTCTTGCTGGATTTGGGGGTTTTTCTCTGGCATTATTACGTGGCTTCGAGAGAAATGTTCTCAGGATCAGAGAGATAGAACTGGCTTAACCCTTAAAGATGCTCTAGGCCTTCTTTGCATGTATTTTTTTTAAACCTAAGATTCACTTACTTATATGTTCTTCAGGTTTTTTGAGATAGGATCTCATTGTGTAGTTCAGCCTGACCTTGAACTCACTGTGTAACCCATGGTGGCCTCCAAACTCACAGGGGTCCTCTTGCCTCGGCTTCCCCAGTGCTGGGATTACACACATGTGCCCTCATGCCTGGCTGATTTATTTGTTTATGACCGTCAATCATATTCTGCTTTGTCAATTGCAGGCTTTAAGAAACACTTATGTCATATGATAGAGAATGATGACATTGTGATTTCAGTTCAGTAATTTTCTTGGTGGCCTGTTTTTTCAAAGAGGAATCAGAGCCTGGTATACAGGGGTTGGGGTGGGTCTTTTCTCAGGTTCTCAGTGATGGGGTTGGACAGGACTGGGGAATCACCTGGACGCTGACTCATTTCTCCTGTAGGGCAAAAGCTGCCCCCAATTTCCAGATGGGGTGGGAGCCATGGTTAACCCCTGGCGGATACTTCCCTGCTGAGACATCCTGTTTATGATCTGGAGGGATTCATCTAGGACTCTGTGCCACTCAGAATGAAGCCCTTGGCGCTGTTTGACTTAAAGCAGACTAATGCCTCCTCCACCCTCTTGTTTTTTTTGAGAGAGGGCCTCACTGTCTCAGGCTCGTCTTGAACTCACAGTAACCCCTTAAAGGGTACAGTTACGTGGCTGTGTAGTTTTTCGGTAACAGTCGTCTTAGTGAGAGGCAGCTTACTCCTTTTTCTATGGAGAAGAGAAGTGCATTTTATTTCTCAGTTTTCATAATTACATTTGGGGTAGCATTTATACACACGGGATATCCTCCGTGTGCGCTCCCGGAATTGATAGTTGTTACCACTGTAACTGAGTAATTTTCTCTTGCCCTCCATATGTGAGTGTGAGTGTGTGTTGTTGTTGCTGTTGTTGAATTGTTTGAAAATAAATTGCAGGCATGGTGACAGTGGAGCTCAGTGGATCTCTGAGCAGGACATCCCTTTACATGACCACAATATTCATTATCACATGTGGGAAAACAGGCAATCATTTGATATCATCTAATATTCAATTTGTATTCAATTTACCCTAAAATTTTTTGTTATAGTTTTATAAATCAAGATCTGATTAAGCACTGGGCATGGTGGCACACGCCTATAACCCCAGCATTCCGGAGGCTGAGACAGGATCACTGAGTTTGAGGCCAGCCTGCACTATATAAAGCGAGACTCTGTCTCAGAAGAAAAAAAAAGATCTGATTAAGCATCACTTAGCATTTGTTTATTGTTTCTCTTTAGACTTTTTTAACGTAGAAAAATTTTCCCCTGCCTTTTCAGTAGCATTGACTTTCGGAGATCAGGTGTGTATCCCACAGGCTGCTGCAGGCACATGCTTCCTTGAAGTGGAGGGTTACCCTGCCTGGTATCACCTTATCTTCAGGATAGTTCAGGGCAGACCAGAGATGCTGACCAGGTGCTGTTTTCTCCCCCAGCGGCCAGGTCTTCTCTGTCTTTTTGGACATGTTTTAGACCAGCAGAGAGCCTGGAAGTACACTTGCAGTGGGTGCAGTTATTTGTGTCTGTGTAGGGACTGAGGATGTCGTTGGAAGCCAGTCACTCCGAGGCCAGCCTGCCTACCCTTCCTTTCTTAGCCATAACCAAAGTGGGTGTTGGAGTGAGGAATCTCTGAGTTGAAAGATTATGCTTCCTGAGTGACAAGAAAGCTACCACCACGTTAAACTCTTGTCAACAAAACTGGCCGACTGGATTGAACCTAATCGACGCATAAAATACTTGTTTGTAATGACCTTATCGCTGGCTGTCCAGTTTCCCCATTGTTAAAGTGAGATGGCTTCCTTTCACAGTACTGTTTTCTAAAAAATGACCACTTGCTAGGATTCAGGAATATAGCTGGCCACTGTCACTTCCTTTTTCTGTCTCTGTAAGTATGTGCACTCCTAAGGGAAAATTAACCTTTTTTTCTTTCATATTTATACAGGTATCTGTAGTTTCTTTGCATTTTTATTGTGGAGATATAAATATGTATATGTGTGTATATATATGTATATTTTGTGAATCAAGAAGTAACAAATCATTTTTAAGTGTTCAGACAGCATTAAGTACATTCACAGTGTCATATAATCATCACCACTATCCATTTCCAGACTTTTTAAACTTCCCAAACTAAAACACCATATTGTTTAAACAGTAACTATCTATTCTTCCCTTCCCCTGGCTCTTGGTAACCTCTGTTCTAATCTCTGCCTCTGAATTTGCATAGGCACCAGTAGAAACGGCATGTGTTATTTGCACCCTCGTGTCTGCTTACTTAGCACATATATTTTCAGGGTTCATGCATGTTGTAGCATGTACAGAATTTCCTTTTTATGGCTGAATAATATTCTGTTGTATTATACATGATGTTTTATTTATCCATTTGTCTGTGGATAGTCATTTGGGTTGTTTTCACCTTTCAGCAGTTGTGAATAATGCTACTTTGGACATGGGTTTACAAATATCTGACTCTCTGCTTTCAGTTCTTTTGAGTCTATACCCAGAAGAAGAATTGCCAGATCATGTGGAATCCTGTGTTTGACTTCTTTTTCTCACATAAAGCAGGAAGACAGAGTGGTAATCATAAGCAACAGGGCTGTGGTGTGGTGGGATACACCGTCCTGTTCACAGTGAGACAGAAGCCGGGGCACTGCTTTCTATCTCTTCCGTGTGGCTGTGTGGCTTCATTACTGCCACCTGAACCCAGGATTCGGGAATATTTCATCTGATTTCTACAGAATTGAGGGGTTTGCTTTATTTTATCCTTGGGATGTGAACAGATTCTCGGTGCCAGCCGGTTAGCACTTACAGGACCCAGTCACTGAGGCCTAACTGGCCTCGTTTGAGTGGATTGAAAGGGGAGCCACAGACAGGCCTTTGTGGTAGCCGCCTGCAGACTGGGGGTTGCCGAAAGCCTTCACCCATGAGCTAAACAGGATCCTTTCCAAAAGCTTTGTTCTACGTGAAGCATTTCCTGCACCGCAAGCCTGAAGTCTGAGCCCTCGGAGGCCCAGTGGTGCCTGTGCACGGGGAGCTCAGCTGCGCAGGGCCCGGGCGTGGGGATGCGGCGCGGCCTCCTGCAGGCCCAGCCGGCCACGGTCAGGCTGAGCAGCAGGTCGTTCTCAGGCTGTGGGCATTAGCACAGTGGGTGAGTAGCAGTATTGTAGATGCATGTTTAAATGTGTGTAAGACAATCCTTGTGTAAAGAAAAATGTAGAAAATGAACAGA
Organism: Dolichotis patagonum; assembly: GCA_004027295.1. Classification (NCBI taxonomy): domain Eukaryota; kingdom Metazoa; phylum Chordata; class Mammalia; order Rodentia; family Caviidae; genus Dolichotis; species Dolichotis patagonum. Next base: position 73,691 of record PVJX010001848.1, read on the forward strand.
AAGCCCACCTTTTAACTGCCAGTCACTTTCCTCCCCCTTCGAAGTCTCAGGCCTTTTTTCTTGTCTTTTTCTTTGTGTTGAAATGAGTTTAAACTGTGGTTTTTTGGGTCACTTTGTGTTTCTTACCTAACAGTGTGGGAATTTATCCAGAGTACCAGAGACCCTGGGTCTTCAACAGATTGTCGGCAAGGAGAAAGAGAGAGACACATTCAGAGATGAAATGAGATTTAAGAGATTATATAATCCTTACTTGGGTCCTCTTCAAACTGATTGATAGAAAACTTCATGAATTGCTGTTCCACAGTCAATTAAAACAAAACCTCATGAAATTTATAAAATAATTAGAACCCTAGTGGAGTATTTGAAGATATTGAGGAATTATTATGAATTTTTTGGACATTATATTGGTGACTTTTTGGGGCGCTGGGGTAGTACTGGGAGTCGAACCTAGAATCTTCACACTGAGCATTTGCAACGCTCCTCCCAAACCCATTTTTTGCAACAGGCTGTCACTAAATTGCCCAGGCTGGGCTCAGACTTGCCATCTTTTTGCCTCAGCCTCCCAGAGTGCTGGAATTACAGGTGTGTACCACCCTTGAAAATATCTTTTAAAGACATGGTCAGTGTTTATGGATAAAACACGGGAGGTCTAGGATTTGCATTAAAATGATACAGGTGGAGGGAAGAGGCCAGAGTGATGGGTGAAACAGCACTGAACAGTTGTTGAAACAAAGTGACAGGCACACTTTGTTGGACAGCTCTATGTTCGCAAAAGTTTTCAGTTCTCCATAATAAAAAGTGTTTTTAACCTGGCATGGTGATGTGTGCCTGTAATCCCTAAGCACTTGGGAGGCTGAGGCAGGAGGATTGTCTTGAGTTTGAGGCCAACTTGGGCTACATAGTAATTTTAAGTCCAGCTCAAACTGCATGGGGAGACTCTCAAAGAAACTTGAAATAAAAGTTAGAAAAATGTAATAAATTTATTGTGGTACATGTCTATAATCCTGGTGCTTTGGGGAGGCTGAGGAAAATGGGAAATTTGAACCCAGCCTAGGCAACTTAGCAACTTAATGAGACCCTGTCTCAAAAAAGGACTGAGGATGTAGTTTAGTGTGAGGGACCTGGTCTCAGCACCCCCCCCCCCATGTAATAACTTGAACTATTGCTTCTGGGTAAATCAATAAACAGAACTTTTTCTAGGTCATCCTGCTGATAACCACTAAAATTCGTGGGCATTACGTGTAATGTAAGATAAGGAGGCTCTGAAGCACCGAGACCCAAAGAATGACAGGGTAGTGAGTTCCTTGGGCTTCCCTTTGCCTTGTATGTTTCAGACTTGGGGCCGAAGATAATGAGAACCTTGACGGTACTAGAGCATAAATATAAAAAGTTCTAGCAGAAGCCTGCTGTCTCTACTCAAAAGACTGGGAAGGGCAACTGAGCAAGGCAGAATACTGCTGCCCAGGCCAGATGCCATTTAGAAACTGTGCCAGTCCCCTTCCGCCAGCAGAAGCATGTGGTGTGGTGATAAGGAGACCAGAGGCCAGGCCAGGGGTGGTAGAGACACCTTCCTCCTTCTGGCCAACAGGGGGGCCCGTTGGGAAATTGGAGCTCCCACCCTACACACCCCTGTGGGGAGCTCTCCACACCTGGGGATCAGTAGTTAGGATGGGGATCTAGGACTTCTCACTGGTACCAGGGAGGCTCATACTCTCCCCTGCCCTTCCCTGCTGGAGTGGTATCATAAAAAGCCAGCAGAACATGACACATAAAACAGCCAGACTTTTTAAAACATCACTCATCATATCAAGAACCAGGAAGATCTCGAACCCAGTGTATGACAGTTGGTGCCAACCCTGAGATGACAGAGATGTTAGAATTATCAGATGAAGACTTTAAAGTGGACTTCGACAAGCAGGTACTACACCCTGGAAACAAGTGAGAAATGAGTGGCAACGGCAGAGGTCGCAGGCTGTGGCTTTAAAGGGCAGACTGGAGGGCAGCCTGGGGGAAACTCTGGAACTGCAGAGCATAGTAATGCCAAGGAAACTCACTGACTGCTCTCAGCAGCAGAATGGAAAGAGCAGGGTGCTGGAAGATTGAACAGTAGAGATCATCCAGTCTGAAAGAAAGAAAGGAGGATGGAAGAAAGAAATAAAAGAAAGATGGATGAACAGAGCCTCAGAGACCTGTGGGATGATGATGGTGATGATGATGGTTTTTATTTTTGTTCTTTTTGGCATCGGGAATCGAACTCACAACCTCATACTTGCCAGGCAGTACCTGTGGGATTATGACTCATGACAGATGACTTTCATGTTAGAGGAGACCCAGGAGAAAAGAGGGTATGGATAAAAAAGTTATTCAAAAGAATTGGCTTAAGGTTTTTTCTAAATTTGGCAAAAGAGAGAAACCTACAATCTCAAGAAGCTTATGTGAAACCTAAACAGGATAATACCTGCCATCAAAAACATACCAAAACCTGAAATGCATCTTAGATGATCTTTTTTTTTTTTTTTAAATATGACCTCACAATATAATGCAGGCTGACTTTCAACTCACTTATGTAGCCCAGGTTGGCCTCAAACTTACGGTGATACTCCTGCCTCAGCCTCTGGAGTGCACCACATCTGCCTCTTAGATGAATCTTATTTTATTTTATTAGTTGATTTTTGTTTTTTCCAGAGACAGGGTCTCCCTGTGTAGTTTAGACTAGCCTTGAATTTACTATGTAGCCCAGACTGACTTTGAACTCATGGCAGGCCTCCTGTCTCAGCCTCCCAAGTGCTGGGATTACAGGTGTGTGCCACAACACCTGGGTTGAGATAAAGTTTAAAATCTAAAGACAGTCAACATTTAAAAGCAGCAAGCTGGGCTTGGGATGTGGCTCAATGGTAGAGTACTTGGCTTAGCATGTGCAGGGTCCTGGTTTAATCCCCAGTACTGCAGAAAAAGGGGAGGGGTCAGCAAGAGTGGTACCACCTTATTCACTGAGGAAAATAGAATAACAGGTTTCTCATTCAAAACCATGGAGCCCAAAAGCAACTGGCACAGCATTGTTCAAGTGCTGAAAGAAAACAATTGTGAACCCAGAATCCTATATCCAGGGAAAATATCCTTAAAGAATGAATCAGGAAATCACTACATTCTCAGACAAAGGAAACTAAATGAATTTGTCACCAGCAGCCCTACCCTAAAGAGATGGCCTTTTAAAGGAAATTCTTGAAAGAATTTAAACGAGAATTTGAATTTCCTTGGAAAGAAATTTAAAGAAGAAATCCTGGAATAGCAGGAAGAAAGAATGTGGCAAGTAAAAATGTGAGCAGCTACAGTAGACTTCCCTCAAAAGCCATAAACTACCAAATTCAACCACAATGAAGTAATCTGAATTATTCTGTAACCACTAAGGAAATTTAATTTGCCATATTTTACGGGGAGGGAAGGGAAGGATTTGCTACATATTCCAGGCTAGTCTTAAATTTGAGGTGATCCTCTTGCCTCAGCCTCCTGAGTGCTGGGATTATAAGTATGCACCATGCCCAGCAAAATTGGTGTGCCTCTGGGAAGTGGGGTAGCTGCATCCCGACATCGCCATTTTTAGACAGGTTTTTCTTGAGTTGCCCAGGCTGACTTCATACTTGTGATCTTCCTGTCTCAGCCTCCTGAGTAGCTTGGAATGTGGGCTTGTGCTACTATCCATGCTGGGCTTTAGTTTTGCAAAATTTTGAAAGCTTCTGAAAAAGAAAGGTCTAGGCCCAGAGGGTTTCAATGGAGATCGGTATCAAACATTTAGAGAAGAATTGAAACCAATTTTATGCAACGTCTTCCAGAAAATATGAGGAAAGAACATTTAGCAACTCATTTTATGAAACAAATACCAAAACCAAAGATAATACCAAAAAAGAAAACTGCAGACCAATATTCCTTAGAATCTAGGTGTAAAAGACCATTTCAAAATGCTAGCATATAAAATTTAGCAGTACATAAAGTGAATTAGCCTTCATGATCACGTGGGGTTTATTTCAGTAATGCAAGGCTTGTTCAGCATTAGAAAATCTTTGAATGTGATCTCCTTATTACCAAAACAGGCAAATGAGAAAAGTTGCATGATTATATCAAAAGCAAAAAAAAAAAAAAGCACCCCACAAAATTCAACAGCCATTCATGATAAGAATTCAAAAAAGAGGAATAGAAGGGGAACTTCCTCAATTCAGTATAGAGTAGCTACCACAAGAAACCCACAGCTAATGCCATAATTAATGCCTAAAGATCAAACATCTTCCCCTCAGATCAATAACAAGGCAAAGGAGATTGCTCTGACCACTGTTACTCAGCTTGATACTGGGAGCTTCCAACAGTGATGTTAGGCAAGAAAAGGAAGTTAAAAACATGTAGGTTTTAAAAAAAAAGAATACAAACTGTCCCTGTTTGCAGATAACACGATTGTGCATATTGAAAGTTCCAAAGAATCTTAAAACCAAAGTGGGATCTCTCTCTCTCTCTCTCTCTCTCTCTTTCTGTTTTTCATTTTGTTCTGTTTTTTGTTTTTTGTGATAGGCTCCTTCTATGCATTCAATATGTAGCCCGGGCTGGCCTTGAACATACAGTGATCCTCCTCCTACCTCAGCCTCCTCCCTAGTGCTGGTGTTATAGGAATAGGCATGCACCACTATGCCTGGCAAAAAGGAGAACAGAACAAAACGTAAAATCTGTTTGAATCAGTACGTTTAGCAAGATCGAGGATACGAAAAGCAGTATACCAACATTAGTTTTTTTCTGTACCCAGGGGTGGGCATCTGGACCCCCAGATTAAAAATAGCATGCAAATCAACCAAAAACAAAAAGGTAAAATGAGTATAAGTGTAATAAAACATACAGGATTCATCTGATAGAAACTATAAGAACACTGATAAAAAGTCAAAGACCTAAGTAAATGGACACACACACTGTTTGTACTATTTTCATGGATTATAAATATCAAATACTAAAGATGTTAGTTCTCACCCAACTGTCATGTCAACATATTTGTTACTGAGTTCCAGCATGTCTGGGCTTGGAGTTCAGTAGTGAGGGGCTTGCTGCATATGCATGAGATCCTGGGTTTGATCCCCAGCATTTCACACTCTCCCAACCAAATCCCAGCAAAATCTTCTGCAGATGTAGTCCAAATTTTTACTCTACAATGCAAACAGAAATCTAGATGTGGAAACAGTTTCTACAGTAGTGGAAATAGTTCTGATAAAGAATAAACAAAGCTTCATCAGTTCACCTGATTTCACATTGTTATAGAAATCCAGACTGTGTGATATTGGTCGAAGGGTAGAAGATGATGTGTGGAGCAGGGCAGAGAACCCAGAGTGCAGCCTGTTCTGGTTCCCGCCAGGGGTACTGGAGTCATCAGGGGAGGGGAAGCTTTTGATACCCAATGTGGGAAAATTGGACATCCACAGGCAAAACAGAAATAAGCAGAAACTGTTAGTATCATAACTAATACAAATTAACTCAAACTGGATCACTAATGTAAATGTAGAACATGTAACTATAAGACTTCCAGGAAAACATATAAAAAAGGGTCTTTGGGATCTTGGGCTACACAAAGAGTTCATAAATTTGGCACCAAAGGTGGAACAGAAACGATAAACTGGAGTTCATCAAAATCATAAACTTTTAAGTCTTAAAAAGGTAATCTGTGTCTTCCATACCTGGTGTGGCAGAGGGAAGTTGGCCTTCTTGTGCTATTAAGCAAGTCCCCCCCCCCAGCAATAGGTGCATCCCTTGTGTCACCCCTTTTTGTGCAGTACAGAGTCCTGTAGCCCCTACAGAACACTTGGACATTATCTCCAGAACTTAGAGGCTGGAGCTGGTTTTGCTTTTAAAAAACTTATAAAATATCTTAAAACGTTGTACAGTTGAAAAGATGAAAAGTCAAGCTAAAAACTGGAAGAAAATATTTGTAAACCATATAGCCAGTAAAATACCTGCCTCTGGGACATCTAAGGAATTACAAAGTTTGGTAGTTAAAAAACAATCTGACTGGAAAATGGGCAAAATTCACTTTTACTTAAGAAAATAAATCAGTGCAAAGAGGCGTATATGAAAAGATGTCCAGTCTCATTATCATCAGAGAAATGCTAAAGACATGACAGTCCTCAGAGTTATTAAAAAATTAGTGATAACAACACCACCCTGGACCTGGATCACTCCTACAATGCCAGTGGAACTTTAAAGTGGTATAGCTGCTCAGAGCACAGTGTGGCAGTTTCTTAAAAATAAAAAAAAAAAAAAAATCAACAACTAAACTATTAGCCAGGGGACTGCCATCAGTTACACTCCCTAACATTTATCCCAGAAGAATGGAAGCTTATTGTGTAGGAAAAACTGTCCTGTGTTTTCACTCAAAACGAAAAGAAAAATATTCTGTTTCTCCTTCTATTCTTAGTGCTGTGCTCTTGTTCCCCAAACAGCGGGTTTTCCTCCATCACGAGCAGTTCTTGAATTAATTCTCTGTGAACAGCGCCGGGGTGTCTTTTGTGTAATGTGGCCAGTTCTGAGAACTAACTGGGGCCACAGGTCAGGGCTCAGCCCGTAACTCCTCCCGCGCCAGATACCAACAGCAGGTATGAGCAGTCGCAGCTTCTCTCTGACTTGGCCTTCAAGTTGGAGGTTTAATCTGTCGCTGCTGTGCCTCACAGAGCTCAGGGAACACATGTGCCGACTGGCTTACTGTGTAAGGGCTACAGATGAAGGGGCCCGTGGGGTGAGATTAGAAAGGGTCCTGGGTGCAGGAGATGCTGGCTTGTTGAACTGGGGCTGTCCACCCTCCTGACACATGAATTTGTCCACCAAAAGCTTACGAGCCTCCACACCTTTTGAGAGTTTTATGACCTGTGATTGACATCAATGCAGGCTTTAGCGCCTCTTCCCTAGAGATGGAGGGTGGAGTGGGCTGAAATTTCATGTCTTCTAATCACAGCCCTCGCTCCCCCTCCAAAAAATCCATTTCATTTCAAGGAGCCTTGCCTTTCTTGTCACCAGCCCCTAACCAGGAGCCCATCAAAAGCTGCTTATTTAGAACAAGAGATTCTAACACTCAGGAACTTTCAGGAGGTTTAGGTGTGTGCCAGAACTAGGTCAAAGACCAGACTTTAGAACGAAGGCTGCTTCTAGCATCCTTACCACTTAGGAGATTATGAGGAGCTCTGTGTCAGGACCTAGGAGCAGATGACCTGTCTGTCTGACTGTCTGTTATTATTCTTTTACGCTGATATCTTCACAAAAACCTATATGTCAGTGTTTATAGTAGGTTTGCAAGGAGACAATTGGAAATGACCAAGATGACTTTCAGTGGGTGATTGGTTAAACAAGCCCAATCCACAGAATATTACTCATCAATGAAAAATAGGAAGTATTAGCTGGGCGTGGTGGTGCACTCTGATAATCCTAGCACTCGGGAGGTGGAGGCAGGCAGATCATTGCAAATTCAAGACCAGCCTGGGCTATATAGCCCAAGGCCAACCTAAACCACAAAGTGAGACCCTATCTCAAAAAGACCAAAAAAAAAAAAAAAAAAAAGCAAGTGTTGGTACAAATAGCTACCTGGTTAGATCTACAGAGAATTCTTGAAGAAAAACATTGATTCCATAAGATTGTACAATACATGCCTCTACTTATATTACATTCTGTAAGCTAATAGAGATAGAGGACAAATTAGTGGTGTCAGGAGGAAGAAAAGGGTGGGGGGAGAGAGAAGTGAGTGGGACTTTAAAGGCAGCAGGTGGCATCCCTGTGCTGATGGAAGGTTCTGTGTCTTGACTGCATCAACATTCTGGTTGTCCTCCTGTGTTACAGTTTTGCATGATGTTACTACCAGAAGGACTGGGTAAAGGGTATATCTTACACTTGCATGTATGTCTGACTCTAATTTTCTGTTATTTGAAAATAAAACATCTAATTGAAAAAATAATAGCTGAATATAATTTTTTAAAAATTTAAGTGATTCAGAATAGGGTTTTGGGGAAAATGAGTCTTCGAGCTCGCGCAGTGCCTGCCTCCAGGCTTGCTCTGTTGCTAGGAGCCAGCCATAGTGGTCTTGTACTATGGCCTCCTTCAGAGTTACACTGTTTTACAACTGGGATGTTGCTTAAATAACACAGACAAAATTAAGGCTTTGCAGCTATCTGATTGTCTATGCTGTGGCAATCTGACCTTGACCCCAACCCCGACCCTGACTCCTACATGGGATCTCTGTCCCGAAAGGGATGCCGCTGGTGATGGTTTGTACCACAGCCCTGCTCTGCTCAGTGAATAATGAGCTGTGTGAACTTGTGACAGGAATCGAGCCCACTGGAAACATGGCGAAGCAGCCGGCCAGGTTCACCGTGGACACCATCAGCGCTGGGCAGGGAGAGGTGATGGTGTTTATTGAGGACCCAGAAGGCAACAAAGAAGAGGTATGTTGGAAGATGCCCCTTCTTGGTGCTTATGGGGTTTGTAGGTGGGCTGGGGATGGATCCTCCATTTCCCTCCCTGTAGGTTACAACCACAGTGTTGTATACCAAGAGGACACTGAAGCCTATAGTGGTTAAAATAACCTGCTGGAGAGTGATGCCTTGAGGTACATTGTAAATTGCTTCCAAGGGATAGAAGGGTAAATAGAGTAAAGTTCACTTCAGATTTAGCAAAAAGGCCTTCTTAGTGAGGGTTTTCGAGACTGGTGGTGCCTCATGACCTGATCTCTTCACACTGGTCATTCTTTGCCTGTTTCCTCAAGGCTTGTGCACATGTTGTTCTTTCTGCTCGCCTCCCAACTGCCAGAATTATATGTGTGTACCGCATGCCTGACTCTCAAAGTGAATAACTACTGAGCCTAAACATGTTTCAGTCACGTGCTTCATGTTCTCTGTCATTAACAGCGCACTAGCCCTGGACTTTGACAGTTCTGACTCTGCTGGCTGGTTTGTTGCTGTGATTTCAGGCTGCTTCTTTCCTGTGCCCTCTGAAGGACCGGTAGAACAGAAAGTAGCACCCCCAGGGTTCCTGTCCTGGCCGCTTGCAGCAGGACCTTGGCCAACATGTCATTCCTTACTCACACTGAGCACCTGCTCTAACTGTTGTGCATCTTCCTTTTCAGGCACAGGTGACCCCTGACAGCGACAAGAACAAGACATATTCTGTGGAATATCTGCCCAAGGTCACCGGGCTGCACAAAGTAAGATGAGTCATCGTGGCTTGGCACTCTTTTGGCTATTTGTAGAAAAGGGAGATCTTGGAAGAAGAGTGGTCTTTTCCTCAGGTTTTGGGCCCCTTGTATACTAGGCCCAACTTGTATACTAAGCGCTCTACCACTGACCTATACCCACGCCCAAAAGAGAAGTTTTCTCAAGTTAACTTCTTTTTAAAGTATCCATTGTCATTGTAGAAAATTTGAAATTCATATGATTCAGACTTCAGAATTAGCTAATACATTTGCTCTGTTTAAACCCCACCAGCAAGTTCTTTGTAAAGCCATGTGTTTTGTCTGACTCTGTATTATAGGTATCTGGTGGTTGCAGCTACGTCTCTGGCATATATTTTGGCATATATTCTGGCTGAAATTTTGGACTCTTTGTCCTCAGTGATTCCTTAGGTGTCCACTGAAGTGGTCTGGAGGCTCTGGCTATGCCAGCATTGAAGCTGGAGGTCGGAGAAGCAGGCTGACTGTAGTAGAAGGAGATAGTGATTGAGCCTCTGGCCTTTTGTGTCAGCATCACCTTGAGTTCTCTTTGAGATAGTACAGTGGTGCCTCAGTTCAGAAGCTTAATTCCTGCCGTGATACTGGTCACAAGTATACCCAGGTGGCCTATAGGGCAGAGGCTGAGGCCTGTGCTGCAGGAGAGTGCAGTGACTCAGGAGTGTGCCCACCACTGGGCCCAGGTACCAGGCCCAGTCTTTGAGATGCAGACTCTATTTACTACCTTGGGCTTTTTATGAATCCCTATGGAACTGTAGACTTAGCCTTCTTTGATGCTTAAAAAATCATGAATTTGGAAAAAAAGAAATCTTAAAGAGGAGCATTTTGTGATGTAATTTATTCATTCTAGCCCAATATGGATTTACATGGAACTCAATCCATTTCTCTTGAAAAATTTCAAAGTTGAGAACTGTGCCTCAAGTTTCAGATGGAAATCATTGTACTTTGTCTCAAATATGTCAATCTAAGAAGGTTCTTGGTCCCTTACAAAATATTTTAACTATCAGTCTGAAATCTTGGGACCACATACTATATTCTAGGAGGACAGAGGCCTCGTCTGCAGCTCTCTGATGGACTCATGTCTAGAGATTCACTGTAAGTGATTATTCTTTGCTTGAAAGGCGAAGTGTATCTGCTCTAAGTATTTTTAGTTTGCTGAGGCCACGATGTCCCATTTGCAGCTAGATAGCCAGTGGGCTAGCTGGGAGTCCCACTGAGAGTATTTAACTTGGTTCCCAGTTCCTAGTTCCAGCTGTCTTTTTGTGTGCAATGTTGAGAAGGGTCCAAAAGATCATCGATGCATAAGGGTTAATCGTGGTTTTACTAGCATAGAGAAGGAGTTATATCCCACCTATCTGTCACCTGTAGGTCACCGTCCTCTTTGCAGGACAACACATCTCCAAGAGCCCATTTGAAGTGAATGTTGACAAGGCCCAGGGAGATGCCAGTAAAGTCACTGCCAAAGGCCCAGGGCTGGAAGCTGCAGGGAACATTGCCAATAAGTCCACCTATTTTGACATCTACACAGCAGGTAATGTGTCTTCTTTCATGAGTTGAACTTTTGGGCCTTTCCCCATATTTATGAAATATAAATAGTCCTCGGGAATTTGAAGGCTTGCTTTTTTTTTTTCTCCTTTGATACTGAGAACTAAACGAGAGCCTTCTTTCTGTGCTACATCCCCCAGCCCCCACCCCTTTAAAAACACTTTTGTTTGTTTGAAACAAGGTCACACTCTGTAGTCAGGCTGGCCTCTAACTCACTAGGTAGTCTAGGCTGGTCTCAAACTCACTGCAATCTCCTGACTCAGCCTCCCAAGTGCTGAGATTACAGGTGTGTACCACCAAAACACATTTTTTTTTTTTTGGAGACCGTGTCTCACTAAGTTACTGCATTGCTTAGGCTGAGTTTGAACTTGTGATTCTTCTGTCTCCAGCTTCCAGTAGGGCTGGAATATAGACATGTGCCATTGCATCCAGTGAAGACTTGTCTCTTCAACTGAACAAGCAACAAAATCAACTTTTTCCAGTGTATATTATATATGTTTATGTTTTGCAAAACCAGCTTTTAAAAAAAATTTCTCATCACGCTTGACTATGATTGGTTAATAATCAATTCAAGTTTTAACAGTCATCTACCTACAAGAAGTTTTCTGCTAGACCCTGTGGGGGCAGCGGAGGGGCTGAGGCATATTACTTGAATCATTAGCCTTCTTTTTGATGTAGGTAATTTAGAAGATAGAAGATGTGAATCTGGACAAGTCCAGTGACACCCCTACCACCCTAAGATGCTGCTGGTTGTTAATGTTTCCATGTGACTTTACCCAGTGCCTCTGTATCCCTTTCCCTTTTCATTTTGTACTGCTCGGCAGGGAGCCTCCTGTGGGGGAGTGGGGAGCTTGGGCTCATGGAATTGCTCACTGTTTCCCAGGAGCTGGTGTGGGTGACATTGGCGTAGAGGTGGAAGATCCTCAGGGGAAGAACACTGTGGAGTTGCTCGTGGAAGACAAAGGAAACCAGGTGTATCGATGTGTGTACAAACCAGTGCAGCCTGGTCCTCACGTGGTCAAGGTGTACTTTGCTGGAGACACCATTCCCAAGAGTCCCTTTCTTGTGCAGGTGGGGGAAGGTGAGTGCTTCTGGCATGGAGTCCAACCATGCAGCTGGGCACTGAGGCCACAAAGTGATCTCACCCAATACTGAGCTTGCCCTTTCTGCTATGGCTTATTCAGTGGGAAGTGAATTACTTTGTCATCAAACTGTTAATACTAGCCTAGGTTGTTAGCGCTCTGTCACTGTGACACAATGCTTGAGATACTCAAATGAGTAGGAAAAAGTTATTTTGGCTCACACTTTTTTCAGTCCATGGACAGCTGGCCCTGTTGCCTCTGTACCTGTCCTGACCCAGTACATCATGGCAGGAGTGGCAGAGAAGCTGTCCACCTCATGCCCACCTCATGGCAGCTGGAAAGCAAAGGGAGGGAGAGACAGGGCTAGGACCCCAATATCCCATTTCAGATGCCCTTTAGTGAATGGCCTAATTTCCTCCTCCTCTTAAAGGCCCTATCACTTCCTAATAACGCCACAGCTGGGGACCATGCTTCAACTCATGGGCCACTGGGGTTCAGTTTAGATCCAGTCTGTGGTACACTGAACATCCCTAATCCAAAATCTGAGAAACTTTAGAATCTAAAGTGTTTTGAGCACCAATGTGATGCTCTGAGAGCTTTAGATTTTAGAGCATTTTAGATTTCAGAGTTTGGGATTAGGGATGCTTAACTATCAAAGTCTATGCAGATATTCTAAAACCTTCCCAAGAAGAAAAATTAAATTATAATCAGAAGTATGAGACATATTTTTGGCCTTAGCATTTTGGGTAAAGAATATTCAATCTGTATTTTTCATGAATCACACAGAGACTGAAGTGCATGAATGGTATGAACTCATTTAATGGGTTGGCTCCCCAAACACGCATACAGAGAAGTTGGGGTCTGCCACCAAGGTGGGTGCAGCAGGTGGCTTGCACCCTCCATGGCCTTCACTGGCTGCTGGGCACTTAGCACAGCTGCCTCTAATTGTCACCCCAACCTGTGTGTTGTGGGGACGTGAGGCATTAGTCCTGTGAGACTTTAATGAGAGTAGAACTACAGTGTCTGTGAACTGTGCACCAACCACTCTTCTAAACCCCTTTTTGCCCAGGAACACACATTTTTCTCTGATATTAGGCCTTCTCCCTGACTTTGTTGCTCCCTAATTTTTTTCTTCCCTACTGTGCTGCCTTTTCTAACCCAGACTTGCCTTTCCTGTTCTGTCCTCTACATTGCGCCTCTTCGCCTGCACTCTTGGGAATCCTGCCTCTGGGCCAGCCCGGACCCGAAGTTGCTGGCTTCCTAATTGCGAGCGCTGGGCCCGAGGCTCTTGCTTGGTAAGGGCTGATTGGGTGGGGTGTCTTTGCCAGTTCTTTGTGCTGCTTGTGATCATCAGCTGAGCCTGTGCTCTTTGTGACTTCAGGAAATTCCTGTGCAGGTGTTACTACAAATTGTGCAGACTCCAAAACTACTAATTCATTTTAAATGTATCTAAGACTTCTCAAGATAGCAGAAAATCGGACAGTTTCCTTCCAGTTCTTTAGCTCTGTTCTATGTTTTTATGAACTGAGCATTTACCTTTTTGATGTCAAGAATGTCACACATGTTCAGAGTTTTCATGAGTGTATGTGTTTTAAGACACATTTAAACCCTCTGAGGAAGTACTGTCATCTTGTGACTTATTTCTAGTGTGAGCAACTTTTCTGCCACTGACAAAGAAAAAACAAACAAAAACCCTAACATATTCATAAGCAAAACTACTTTTAACATAAGGCAAGGAAGAACTTGGAACAGCTTTCCTGATTTTTCTAATGTTTCCCGACCTTTTTTCACTCATGGAGTACCTTTTTCATTTCTGGTATATCCCTCTCATCTAGCACTTACACTGTGTAGTATTTAATTAATAGACCTTTTCTTTTGATTTACTGCCTCCTGATATAAAGATTTAAGGTTAAAAGGACATTTATAGCCGTCACAATGGAAAACCCATGTCACTTGTCAAAGTACCACCATAAACTTATGTCCATCCACAATCCATCTCAAATCCTGATTCCAAGAATGTTTGTCTGTCTCTTTGGAAAGCTGTGGACATGGTAGGGAGGAGCAGCCAGGCATTCAGTTACCTTCCTCCTGTGCAGCAGTCTCCTCTGGAGTCTGTGACCTCTGGTGTATGTAGTGTGAGACTGGGAAAGGAAAAGCTACCTGTTAGACCAGAGGACTTTATACCCATGAATTTCCCATTTCAGCTTACTGAGAAGGCTGTCCATTCTGCATAAAGAATTCTTAGGATGCAGAGGTGTCATTTATCAACCTCTGACTAACTCCAGAAGTCCATGTGGACCTTTCATGAAAAGAACATTAGAAGGTACCTTTGTTTTTAACTTTTAGACTGAGAACGTTAGCGTTTTAAAATAGTTCCAGAAATCAAGTTGGCAGTTGCATTTTCTGCTGACCCTTGCTTTTGTAGCCTCCCAGATTCTAAGCATCTTGTAATAGCTAGAGCTGAAAGGTTGGGCTGCTTTGGCTAAGTGGGGCTCAACCATTTCTGTTTGGAGCTCTTTGTTGTTTTGCCTGGCTGTTCATGCAGAAGACAACAGCAGGGTTTAGAACTTCAGAAATGGCTGACCCATGGTTTGGAACCTAGACAGACTTTTTCAAGCACTGAATTTTCCAAGTAGACTTGAAAAGGTTTAATCTTCCCAATTACTGGGCCCTTGAGTATAGCAGTGAGGTTTGAGTATTGTCCAGCACTCTGTGCTAACTCCTCCTCACAGATGAAAGGATAAATGCCCATCTAGGAGCATGATGTGGGCTTGCTACACTCTCCTGTCTTCATTGCCAAAGTAATTTTGCTCAGTTCTGCAGTGTGGCTGGACAGAGTTGGGTTGTGTCCTTGTCTGAGAGCGGGTTTGCTCCCTGATCGGGACCCTGGGCTTGGGAAACTGCTGCGTACTTCTTTTTACAAAGCAAATATTTTCTTGGAGGTTGGCTCCAAGTTACCTTGGCTTTCTCGTTTCTGACTAAGAATGAAAGCTTGAACTGATGTCAATCAAAACTCTGCTTGTAGCCTGCAATCCAAATGCCTGCCGGGCCAGTGGTCGAGGCCTGCAGCCCAAAGGTGTTCGAATCCGGGAGACTGCAGACTTCAGAGTTGATACCAAAGCTGCTGGAAGCGGAGATCTCAGCATAACTGTGAAGGGTCCTAGTAAGTGCTGCTTTCCTTCTCATCTCAGCTGTGATTTTTCACTGGCTTTGCAGTTACGGCGTATGGATTTCATTGGCAGTTCTGATTGGTATATCTGGAGAGCTGTGACAAGAATTGAGGCCGTCTGGACTCTTCAGGGAAGAAATCAGTGGTTTATTAGTACTAATAAATTAGTAGTATTTATTAGTAGTGTCTGCCCTGGAAGTGGGCAAGAATGGTAGGCAGCTTGCTACCTTTACATTACTTTAAGACCACTGGGAGGAGCAAAGGCAGAAGCCATGTAAGGGAATGGGGAAATGCTGCTGTTGGAGCAACAACTCATAGTAGGGTATTTTTATTCTGGAAGACCTAGGCTCAGAGTTGGAGGTTCTTTTCCGAGGTCACACAGTTTGTTGGCATTTGAGCTGGCATTCAAGTATATTCTCTAAAGCCATTGACTTCCCCAGAACAGGTTACATTTATTGACTATGAAATTATGTAATTTACTACTATTATTACTGTGGTCAGTGCTCATCAGAGGAGAGTAAAGTTCCCTAACATGAGGTTTTCTTTGTAGGTAAGAGACATTACTGGAGGGCAGGTTCTGCCCAGCAGCCTGTTCTAGCTCTCTGCTTTAGGGATGAGACAACAGACATGGAGACAGGTGTCTTCCTCAGAATGGCAAAGCAGCCCAGCATTTCTGGTAGCAGGTGTAGAAGTGCTAGGTGGCTTTTGTCCCATGGCTTATGGAGTTGAGCTGCTTGTGCTGGGGCTGCTCCTGCCCTCTGTGTGGCCAGTAGCCTGGGGCAGGAGGGTTTTGAGTTCCACGAAGTTAATATTTCACCACAGAGCACCAAGTTTGGGGGCAAGCTATCCTCTGTAAGCGGCCAAGGTTCTAGACTGCCTCCACTGGGAGCCAGGCTCCTCTGGGCTGCCCGCCCTTCCAGCTTGTTGCAACAGGAGCCATGGAGGTGGTTTTTTTCTGACCTGGGAGACTTGCTTGATTCAGTGACTTCCTTGGCCAAACCTCAGGGCTCAACAAGTTCCTGCCTGATAGCTGGGTCTGGTTTTGTGGTGTAGCGTCTAAAACCCGTCCTATTGTAGATAGCACAGAAGTGCTTTCTTGCTTTTGTTGTCCAGTGTTGGTGGGAAAAGGTATGCTGGAACACTAGAGCCAGATACTCACAAAGGTCACCCCATCTTCCATGTCTGTGAGGGGCTGAGAAGGGTGGCAGTGATTGTTGGGAAATACTGAGATGTGATTAGATTTATGTTTAAATAGACCTAGGAACTCAGGACTTCTCCTGGCCACGAGTGCTGTCTCTAGCCAGGTAGCCAGGGAATCTTCCATCTCTCACACTGTGGGGCAGAGATGAGGCTGCTTTTAGCTTTGGAGGCTTCTTCTAGGTTTTAGGGGCCCACACTCTCAGGCAACTTTTAGCGTTCCTACATGGCCTGCCTCGTGGATGTTGCCACCCTTCTGTTCTTGTGTTGGCTCTTGCCGTGAGCCTCAGATCACGCTGGAGTGATTGCATGCTTTCTTCCCACAGAAGGCCTGGAGGAGTTGGTGAAGCAGAAGGGCTTTCAGGATGGGATCTACGCATTCGAGTATTACCCCAGCACCCCGGGGAAGTACAGTGTTGCCATCACATGGGGGGGACACCACATTCCGAAGAGGTGAGTCTAGGCTTTGGCCCAGGGCAGCTCATGGGCTGCTGCTTTGCCGTCTACAGGAGGAAAATGAGATCTGTTTTGTTGAAAGCTTTTTTTTTCCCCCTCCCAGAGTAGCATACAGACATTTGGCCTATTCTCAAAAGCAGCGGAGAATTGCTGTGGTTTCAGCTGCTTTGCTTTAAATCAAATGCTAGTGGTTTGGGGCTGGTGGGAGGCAGGGAAGCCAGAAGGCACAGTAATAGAGAGCAAATGGACTGTGTGTCTATATAACCTTCCATAAAGTGAGATTCTATTTTTTCAGTGAATGGCCCTGTTCACAAATGCCAGTGCGGCACAATCCGCTATGGTTTTACATTAAAACCATCTACGTGAGTGGAGTCAGGGACCCAGGCATTTCATCTGCAGCTTTGCTTTGTGGGTGTTGTGTTTCCTCCCTGCACTCATGTGTTTTTGAGCTCCCCTGGGGGCAACTTTAAACTCTGAATAAATTTAGTTTGCCTTGAGAAATACTTGGGCATTTCAGAAGTCCCTCCGGATTCCTGAGGCAGTAAATGCCTGAATCATAGGTAGTGCCAAATTCTAGGTTGACCGTGTTTCTTCTTATATACATACGTACATGTCCATAATAAAGTTCACTTTATAAAATAGGGGCAGTAAGAGATTAACAACAGTAACTCCTAGTGAAATAGAGCAGCATACGGAAAGCTGTGTGAACTCAGTCTGTGAAACACCGTATTGTGCCGCATTCACCCTCTCTGTGATGTGAGGTAGTACACTGCCTTGGTGGGAGACAAGGTGAAGGGGATGAGGTGGGCACCGTGACACGGTACTTGGCTACTGTTCACCTCCTGATGATACATATTTGGGACGTTTAGCTGCATGTAACTGAAACTGTAGAAAGCAAAGCAGACCTGAGGGTAAAGGGGGGGACTACTGTATAGGATTCTTTTTTTTTTTTTTTGGTGCTGGGGATTAAACTCATGACCTTGTGCTTGCCAGGCAGGCGCTTATGCCACTGAGCTAAATCCCCAGCCCTGTCTAGGATTCTTAATATCTAAGCATACTTTCTAAGAGTGCCCCACCCTCAAGCTAAAGCACACTCTTTCATGTATGATGTACAGCCTATGCAACTGAGCTCTCTTGTTGTAGCATAAGTAGGAGCGGGAGAAGGGTGGGCTTTCTTACTCCCCAGGCCCACAGTCTGGAGAATCTGATAGGCGTCACTGACTGCAGGATAGTGCCAGGCAGCAGAGTATGGCTTGAGTGCCAGCCAGGGGCCCCTGGGCTCCCGAGGCAGCCATCTTATATTGTTGACATAACAATGGCTATTCGGGGACCTGTGTGGAGGAAGGGCTTTCCTGGGGTTTGGGACTCAGTGAAAGGATCAGGTAAGTGGAAAGAATGTGTTAGCAGCTTATGGCTGTAGGCAGCTCTTTCTTTACTGTTCTTTAATGCCTCTGTTCCCTTCCTTCTAGCCCCTTTGAAGTTCAAGTCGGCCCTGAAGCAGGCATGCAGAAAGTTCGTGCGTGGGGTCCTGGTCTCCACGGTGGTGTGGTGGGGCGGTCGGCTGACTTCGTGGTAGAGTCCATTGGTTCTGAAGTGGGGTCTCTGGGTAAGTGGAGGCAGCTGACCAGCAGCTTGTAAAGGCTGAGGCTTGTAGGCCAGCTGGGCCTGGTGTCCCCTAGCCTCACTGCCATTAGTCCCCTGACCACACAGGACTTCTAGGTGCTGCTGTGGAATCACAGCTGCCATTTTCTCTTGCCCTTCTGAGACAGGGCAGAAAAACGTAAAAAATATGTAAAAGTGTCAAGAGGATCAAGATTTTAAGGTCATTTGTACTGACTAAATAAGGACACATGGTGAAACCTGCCCATTATGAAAACTAAATGTCACTCCAGATAACTGAAAATATATCCTCTCTATAGCAAACTGATAGGGTGTCAAATTGTACCATAAGCTTTAATAACTGGCTAACATCCTGGCTCAGCAAAAAAACCTGATTAAAAAAAAGTTTGCATTTTTTGGGCTATGATACTAGTAAAATTCTTTCATGTACATAATCTGTTATTCTTGTGGGCTAATGTCTTTTATGCCCTTGCCCTCTTTTTTCAGAGTAACAAAAGACTGTGGTTCTTTTAAAAAACCCAATGTTCCCATGTCTCCTTTAAATCAGTCAAGATGAGACTTTTGGTCTCTGGCTAGACATGAGTGATGTTCTTTTGCGACCTAAAACAGTTTCAGTCACATCTTTGACCTTCTACAACCCCTTAAAAATAAGGCACCAAAGTCAAGGGATGGGTTGGGGGTGGTGAAATAGGACCAATTAAAAAAAAAAAAAGAGGTTAGAAGTTAAAAAAAAAAAGAGATGAGGAAATTGAGATTTTAAGGTTCTACAATACTTCCAAGAAAAAAGGCAGCTTCAAGACAAGCTTTATTCCCCCCCCCACACTTCTTGAGGCCACCCCCGTTTGTGACCCCCACCCCTCCTAAGAGTGTTACATTCTGGCCCTCACCTTTTAACCTATAAATTATACCTACCAATTGTCGTTTCTGTACCAAAAAGAACCCCAGCTATGTTGACATGTCTCAACTTGAAACACAGATAAATGGCCTGCTCTATAACCTGACCGTAAAAGTACACCCCCTTGATTGCCTATCTGAAAGACACCCCTTTAAATGGGCCCTACTCCGCCTTATAACACGTTCTCATTTTAAATGTTTTTAACACCTACACTCCGCTCTTAAGTGTGTCCTGGATCTCTATCTCTAAAAAACCTTCTCATGTCTGTTTTACTGGCACATCCTAAACATCCTTCCACAACAAGAGTCAACAAACCTACAAACTTATTTTAAAACAGTAGGTTAAGATCTTTATTTCAGCGTTAAAAACCGCAGACCTAACCTGATGACCTTTCCAGTTGCCCACTGCTTCTTGCCGCCAGCACTAACCCGTCCATGCTTGCTTGATAGCAGACACATTGATTGGAGCTGTGGGTCCTAAACAGTGTTTGGGACATGGTAGGCACTCATCAAGTATTGTCAACTGTCCCTTAGTTTAAGCTAATGAATGAGTGAATTTTACTAAAATCTGAAACTTGAGAATGGCTGTAATCCCAGCTCCTCTGGAGGCTAAGGCAGGAGGATCACATGTTCAAGGGAAGCTTGGGCAACTTAGTAAGATCTGCTTCAAAACAAAATATAAAAAGGGCTAGAGATGTAGCCCAGGGGTAGGGTGCCTGCTTCATGTGTGCAAAGCCATTGGTTTGGTCTCTGGCACTGGGAAAAAAAAATAGTTTTAACATAATCAGTAAAACATAAATAATCAGGGTAAAAGTCTCATGATAAATTTTGAATAAAGTTTATTATATAATTGAAAAAAAAATTTGGCAGGTATATACATTCTTTGATGTGGAACTGAATATATTTTAAATATAAACCTGTTCCGATGTATGTATGTATGTATGTATGTATGTATGCATGCATGCATGTATGTATGTATGTTTTGATACAGGGTCTTGCTAGGCAATTCAGGCTGGCCTTGATCTCACTATGTAGCCCAGTATGTCCTCAAACTTGGATGACTTTTCTTCCTTAGCATCTCGAGTGCTAGGATTACAGACGTGCATCACCTCACTTGGCTTATATGATCATTTTAGATGAGGAGTCAGGAAATTCCTGAAAATCTGTCACACTTTTGTGACTCTGTCATTGTAACCTGAAGGTAGCCATACAAAAATACGTTCTTTTGTTTATGGTTTTTATTTTGGTTTTGAGACAGGGTCTTGCCTTCGTAGTTCTCACTGGTCTCGAACTTTTAGCAATCCCCCTGCCTAGCCTCATAAGTGCTGGGATTACAGGTGTGTGCCACCACATCTAGTGAAAATATGAAAAAACAGCCACATTCCAGTTAATTATATTTACTAAAACACACAATAAGCCAGATTTGGCCTCTGTTGCATACTTTAGTGGCCCTGTTTTAGAGCAATAAGCAAAAGAGAGAAAATAAATCATGTTTAATTTTCTCTAAAGATTAACCATCTTGATATGTCCTAGTCTGGAGATAATATTTAACCTTTGGTATATCATTCTCAACTTTTTCCCTATAAACATGCGAATGTGGATTTGCCACATAAACGTTCTAGGGGAATTCTTTATAGCTGTACACATGAGTCATTTTGACAGGGCATGCCTTCATTTTCCATGGCATGCATGTAATTGCATCGTATAGGTATTTCTCTTGTTGGGTTCTTCAGTTATCTCTAAGCCAGTGCTATATAAACAATACTGAGTACATATCCTCTGTAATTTCCTTCAAGTAAAGGTCCAAGAGTAAGTTTTGTGGGCAAGGAGCAGGCACTAGTTTAAGGCTTTTAGCACCCGTTGACATATTGCTGATAAAAAGGTTTGATGTAAAAAACAAAAGTATCTATTCCAACCCTTCTGTGTCCAGTAAAGATTCAGTGACTTTGGTTTTGTGGAAATCAGTGTTCTTACTGATATCTAGCTTTTCGGGAAGAAAAAAGAATGAGTTTGGGCTGGGGATATAGCTCAGCAGCACAGCGCCTGCTTAGCAAGTGCGAGGCCCTGAATTCGATTTCTGGTACCTAAATAAATAAAATTAAAGGAAGAATGAGTTGGTAATGACATAAAAACAGACTTGTTTTACAGTATAAACAGGAGGCCCTTCTACCCTACTCTGCAGGGTTTGCCATTGAAGGCCCTTCCCAGGCAAAGATTGAGTATGACGACCAGAACGATGGATCGTGTGATGTCAAATACTGGCCCAAAGAGCCTGGAGAATATGCTGTACACATCATGTGTGATGATGAAGACATAAAAGATAGCCCATACATGGCCTTCATCCGCCCTGCCACAGGAGACTACAACCCAGACCTGGTGGGCTAGCCCGACTCGTTGCTTTCCTCTTCCCTGACCCCTCACACTCCTCTAACCCCTGAGAGTTGCTGTGGCAGGATGTCCAGAGATGGCAGAGATTCTTTCAGATCTTCAGATAGTACACTCTGCACTAGTAAAGTCTTGGGCAAGTGATGAACTGCTCCGGCCTGTTTGCATGATACCAGTATCTGCTTTCTCGACCACTGAGGGACATTTAAGGTCGTGTGAAGAAAACACAACCGTTGGTCAGGCACAGTGCCTGACCTATGTAGAGGACTCCAGAGCTGCTAGTGTTTGGTAACCCAGAGCTCCATATTCCGATCTTGCCAGCTTTTGTACTTAAATTTCAGTATGCCAATAGATAAAGGTGGTCTCAACTGTCCCATCTACAGCTTCCCTTCTCTTGATTTGGAGCAGCGTTTCCAAAGGCTTCTTCTTAACTCTTAGGAGGCTGATAAGCATCCTGCCTGAGTAAACCTGGCCAACTGGTCAGAAGTGATCCTCGCCCTGTGTGTGCTGTTGATGGGACACTTGGGTGATTGTTTGCCAGCTGGCGTTATTTGGGCTTGACCTAGACTATTCCTTGACCAACCATTAGCCCTTTGCTATCTGAGAGGTACAAACTTTTGGGATGTTGTCATGATAAATGTTCTGAGCATAGAAATTAGGCATAGCTAAATGTCCATCCACCAGTTACTAGAAGAGTACTTTTAGCTTAGAATAAGGCGGGGAGCCTGGTTGCACTATTTTATTAATTTATTTTGTGAGGCTGGGGCTCATGTATGCTAGCAAGTGCTCTACCACTGAGCCATATCCTCAATCCCAGTACTATTTATTTTAAAGTTACAGCTTACTTGAGCATTTTCCTTCCCATAGCCATCTTCACATGGACACTGTGACACCAGTCACAAGCCACTTTGCTCTCCCCCACTCCTTGGACACCAGTCATCGTATAGGGCAGCGATGGTGCGGTGGGCACACAGAGCCTGTCTGTCATACGCAAGCCAAGTTGTCCCAGCAGCTGGGCGTTCAGGTTTAATCTCAGTGCTGGCAGTTTGTGATACATGAGTGGGTTTTGGGTTATAATTTGAGCGCCTGGTCTCTGAAAGGTTCACCATCGCTGATACAGGGGCTTGACTGGGGTATTACACAGAAGGAGAATCATTGTTGGCCCTTTGCCCCAGGTCCAAGCGTATGGGCCGGGTTTGGAGAGATCTGGGTGCATTGTCAACAACCCAGCTGAGTTCACCGTGGACCCTAAAGATGCCGGGAAAGCGCCCTTAATGATCTACGCTCAGGTGAGTGTCTGTGGCCCACCTGCACAGGCGCTGTCAGATCAAAAGCGGAATGGTGGGTTGGTAGTGGGGCTGATCCTCAGTTTTCTTTCTCATCCATGGTTGGGAATAACAAAAATCTGTACTATTTTATGGAGTTAAATGAGGGTTGAGACTAACATGAAGGGAGGCATTTTTCATGAGCTTGATAATTTGTATTCTGTGGAAAGAAGACTTGTTTCAGATTACTATGGGAAGTTTGCAAATGGAGTTGAAAATATGTTTCTCTAATGTAATTGACCAAAGAACTTGAGTGTAGAGATTGAAATTGAAAAACACATAATAATTAAAAATAAAATGGGGTGTATGGCCTGCACCTGTAGCCCTAGTACTTGGGAGGCTAAGGTGGGAAAGTCATCTAAACCTAGGAGCTTGAGACCAACTAGAACCATAGTGAGATCCTCAGAAAACAAAGCCAGAAAAAGGATGTGACATTTTATCACCTGTTGTCATTGTGGAATGAGAACACAGCACACTGTGGCCACTCTGTTCTCAGCTGTCTCAAGAGGTCACGGTGGCCTATTTGGGAGAGAGTGTGAGGGCATCTCTGTTCCTAATTTTGGCTCTTTTGCAGGATGGGGAAGGCCAGCCAATTGACATACAGATGAAAACTCGAATGGATGGCACATATGCCTGTTCCTACACCCCAGTTAAACCTATCAAGCACACCATTGCTGTGGTCTGGGGAGGCGTGAACATCCCGCATAGCCCCTACAGGGTAGGTTGTGAGGTGACTCCTGGCTGTTGCGTGAAAAAGTCTGTTTCGTTGCTGTATCTGGCTCTGTGCCTGACAGCCAAAGTACTTGTGAAGAAAGCGCCAGTCCTTGGTGGGCCTTGAAAGGTGTGGGCCTGCAGGGCAGAGGGCTCTAGCTCTGGACTGCCCCACAGGATTGTTGCTAATGATGTTTTGCTGGGTCCAGTCGGAGAACTTGATAAATTTTTCAATGCCTTCTCTAGGTCAACATTGGGCAAGGTAGCCATCCTCAGAAGGTCAGAGTGTTTGGGCCAGGCGTGGAAAGAAGTGGTCTGAAGGCAAATGAGCCCACTCACTTCACAGTGGACTGCACTGAGGCCGGTGAAGGTGAGAACAGGCTTCACATAACCTAGTGATTCTTGTTCCTTTGAAAAGAAATTTCTTTTCAGTGTTTGGAGGAGTGAGAACTTTGAAATAGGAAGTAATCTGTGTGGATAGGTAATTGTTCATTAGTGAGCGTCTGTGTCATGTTCTTGATATCCTTTATCGCTTTTCCAAAGCCCTGAATTCGTATCTTCTCTTTCTTAGGTCTTTTACTTGAAATTTCCCCTTTGCCCTTTGGAATTGATTGTGCAGGACATACTGTTTCTTGTAAAATGTTGCTTTAATAAGCTGGTCTGTTCCAGGTGATGTCAGCGTTGGCATTAAGTGTGATGCCCGGGTGTTAAGTGAGGATGAGGAAGATGTGGATTTTGACATTATTCACAATGCTAATGACACATTTACAGTCAAATATGTGCCTCCTGCCACTGGGCGATACACTATCAAAGTGCTCTTTGCATCACAGGTGCGTGTTGGGCCCTGGGAGGGGATGGGCGGGAGTATCCTGGGTTCTTTCTGGTCACCTGTGTGCGTGTTTTCTTTTCGTTTTTTAAACAACAGGAAGGTATTTTGAGAACTCTGTTCAATAGTTTTTCTTTCTGGTTTCTTAAAACTAAGAAGGAAAAAATACCTACAATTAATTTTTTTTTTTTTTTTACCACATATAACAGGAGTAAGGCAGAGTATTCTGTGTTTAAAAGTAGGACTGGAGACAGATTTGTTGTAAACTTTCATCAAGCTTCTGATTAAAACACAAGTAACTGCTAGATGCATTCCTCTTTAATGCCTTTGAAGCAATAACCTAGGACTCCCCTCAAACTGTTATAGGGAGAGTTGTTTTGAAGTATCAGGTGTGTGATAGTGATGACTGGGTGCGTAGTAACTTGAAAACAGCAATTTGGAAATTCTTTTGATTAAAACTAACTTTGCTTAATAACAGGAACATCAGGAGAAAGTTTTGTGTCTAAATGTCATGGTCTTGAGAAGACCTCACCTCTTTTGCCATTATTCTGACAGTCTGCAACATGCTTTCTGAGGAATCATAGCCATTTTGTTTCTGTTCTTGTTGCCCTGAAACTTTAGCTCCTTGGTGTTTCCTTCCTGCAGTCCTATATATTGTCGTCAGTTTGGGTCTTACTCTGGGTAGTATTTTTTTCATACTCAGTACCCAGCATCTGGGGGAAGGATTCAGAGTCCTCAGACTTGTTTGTGCTCTCAGGGCTGCAGGCATGAGTAGCGACCTCTCATGGCCTTATTAATGCTAGTGTGTGCAGTCTTCACTTGAGTAACCAAATTTGCTCACCACTCGCTGCCGTAAATGGGCTAAGGTTCACCCCGTGTGCTTGGGCGGAAGGCTAAGCTCTGGCAGTATCTCAGGGGCTTTCCTTCTGAGACAGTGTCTCTGCTACAGGAAATCCCCGCCAGCCCTTTCAGAGTCAAAGTGGACCCTTCCCACGACGCCAGCAAAGTGAAGGCGGAAGGCCCAGGACTCAGCAGAACAGGTAAGATGGCATGAGTAGGGCTACCCTGCGTTCAGTGACACTGGGTGTAGGGGAATTTATCCTTACCTCTGGGCCCTGCTGGAGGCAGGGACAGTGTTCCTGTCTGAGCTGGGACCTGCCTGCCTTCCCACTGGCTCTCTATGGTGCAGCTGAACCTGTCAGACTGGTTCTAAAAGTGAAACTGCTCCAGCTGGCCTGGCCTCGCTCATGTCTGCATGTCCTTCCAGGTGTGGAGAATGGGAAGCCGACCCACTTCACTGTCTACACCAAGGGGGCTGGGAAAGCCCCGCTCAACGTGCAGTTCAGCAGCCCTCTTCCTGGTGATGCGGTGAAGGACTTGGATATCATTGATAATTACGACTACTCACACACTGTTAAATACACGCCCGCCCAGCAGGTAGTATCCTTGTTCCCTGCTCTGACTGGCCTCAGACTGTAGGGACCCGACTGGCATATGTGGTGGCACTGTGTCCTGGGAGGTGGCTCACCACACCTTTCCTTCCACATCGGTCTGGGAACACAGACCAAAGCTTGGTAGGTCCCCACACAGCCTGCAGGATTCCCAGAGACCGCCTCCCTCTAGTTTGGGTTTTTGATATTTACAACTCAGGCCTACCGTTTTCTAACATACCCACATTAAAATGCACATTTACGTGGACACAAACTTACTCTCTCTCTTCCTTTCCAGCTGCCTCTCAGCCTCTTGTTAATTACTCCTGGAGAAAGAGCTGCCACACCTGCATTTTTCCTTATTGCTCTTTTAGCTTAGTTTTATGTTTTCCTTTTTATGCTGTGTTTTAATGGGGTCTTTTCTCAAAGAGCCAGTTCAGCTTTTAGTCCCTAAGGCCTTGAAGCATTATTTAGGGCAGCAAGGAATTGTTCCATTTTACAAAATGTAGGAACTCAGGTCTGTCTTGCCACTTAGGTTGGTTTACCCTGATTACTTTATGTGGTAAGGATCTAAAAAGCAACCGCTTTTTTTTTTAAGAGTAGGAAGACTTTTCTTACCTCTAAGAGGGACAGACTGGGGCCTGGAAAGTAGGTTGTCACAACAACTGCTTTATACGAGTTCATATTTACATGTTTAAAATTTTTAAAAACTTTTGTTGTGGTGAAATATATGTAACATTTACCATCTTGGCCATATGAAAGAGTGCCCTGCAGCACTGTTAAAATACTTACTGCACTGCATAGTCACCACCGCCATCTGTCTCCACCGCTCTTTTCTTCTTGTAGAACTGAAACTCTGTACTCATTTGATTTGTTTAAAATTTTGTTTTACTTCATGTTCATACCGCAAGGGTCTGGACACAGACATCCTAACAAGGAAGCCTAGATTTTTAGTAGTTACACCCGATACTGTATACTGTCCTTCCAAGCTGCGGAGGTTCATTCATGCTGAGGAACCCGCCGTGTGACACTTGGCATTTTTGCAGGGTGAGCAGGGTGGTGCTGTGCCTCCTCCTTCTGGGCACGTTCGTCAAGGGTTGTGGTGTGAATGGGGCGTGGGTGGCTGTTCCCGAGATCACATCTTTTCTGTGAGAATTTTTCAGGTGCTGTAAGGAGCTCTCTGATGCAGGGTCTGTGTGTTGGTCTACAAACTTGGCCTTGAATCTCCTGACTTACTTATTCCTGTGCTCTTGACAAATCCTAACAAGGGATTCCTTACAGTAGTAGTAGTAAAACGAATCCTTCTGTTGCTAGGCTGTCCTTTTCCCAGCAGCCTGCTTAATGGTAAGTAGGTAATGATTTTCTTGCTGATGGCTCTGAGGGCTGGTGGGGCCTCACCACCACTAGTGCCACCTTGACATTGCAGTATCTTTGTGCCCATTCTCCATGTTCCTTGGGAGAAGGTACCAGAAAGCTACTGTTGTGCACACTGACCATGGCTTTGCTTTATCCTCTCTGTGTACCTTTCTATGTTTGGCTGAGCTGTTAGAAAGTAAGTTTGGGGCAGGATTTCCCCCTGAAAGGGTAGGGGAGCCAATTGCTTGGGTTACCCCAAGATCTGGTGCATCTGGTTTTCTGATGGCAGCGGGTGTGCCATGAGCAGTAGCCTACCTCTTGGAGGGTCTGTTTGTTCAAATGCAGATGTATGTAAAGAGTGGGTGGCATCTCGTGTCAATTATTGCCTTTTGTGTAAATTTCACAGTGCTTCTTGGATTTTCATTTGTCATTTATTTTCATTATTTGGGCCACTTGCTGTTCTTCACCTTTCTTTATGGCAGGGAAGACAAGCAACTCTTGTCTTCTTGGAGTGTGAGTTTCCTAACAATAGGGTGTCATGTCCTGTGAGCATATCCCCACCCCTGGCCCCAAGTAACAGCCCTGGCGCCATCAGTGCCCCGAATGGGTTAGTGCATAAATAAGTGATTAACCCATGTGGCACCTTGCTGACAGCCAGAATGGTCTGGGAACCCTGTAAGGTTGGGACGTTTCCCTTCTCCTTTGAACACTTTTTTCTGAGGAGCGGCTGAAAGCTCAAGATCAGGTGAAGGGAAGGATAGCAGTAAGTTGTGTTCTTGAGTGTGATACAGAGGTTTGGGTCTGTTGGAGTGTCATCTCCAGCATGGCGGGAGGTGGCCTTCGTTGAGGACTCATGCCTATGGGCACACCTTCCCATGGTGGTTTTGGGAAATAACCGGCTGTAACTTTCTGGAAACAGCTGCGTGGTGTTATGTGTGGCCACGTCCTGCATGGGGTGGGTGCTTCCCCTCAGAATGCTGTGTCCTTCCCCAACCCCTGATTGTTGGCTTTTGCTCCTTGAACCCAACAAAGGTGCTGATGGCTCCTGTTGGGGCCCAGAGTGATAGCTGGCAAGAACTTCCCTGCCTGAAGTGGATGAGTGATGTGTGCCTGTAGCTGTGTCCACCTTTGTCACACATACTGCTCAGAGAGCTCTTTTTGCCGTAGAGGAGTGGACATGGTGAGTTGGAGCTTGAGGGCCTCCCAGAGGTCTGACAGAGGCTGGATTTTATAGAAAGATAATTTTCCTGAGGACTTTGCCTTCTTTGCCTTTGGCTATCTGTGGCCTCAAGTGGCTTAAAGTTCTCAGCCCAAGACCCTCTATTGAGAACAGTTTGAGACAAAGCTGGTTGCAGCAGCTCTGTTATACGCTGTGTGTGGTAGGAACCACTAGGAATCAGATAATCCTCGTGTTACCATGGCACCTTCAGGAAACCATGGGAGCTCACAGAACCTCCTAGGACCGTAGTCTCTGCCTAGACATGTTCTTCGTATGGTGGCCCAGGCTGCTCACAGAGGGCCTGGGGGACAGGGCACTGATGGTGGCTCTTCTGTTAGGTCCTTGTGTGCCTGTGTTTTGCTGAGTAATGTCAGGTCTCAGACGCATGCAGAGTAAAACTGTTTGGAAGCCAGCTACCTTGTGCCAGTGGCCCTCTTGTGCCGGTGGCCCTCTCCTCACAGCCCTGTAGAGAGAGAGTACAACCCATTGCTTGTCTGGGCCTGGGGTGTGGACTGGAAATGCTATAGGCATTGGGGGTGTAAATCTCTAAGGTTTTTTTTCTTCTCCCATGTTAGGTTATTTAAGATACAGTTAATTTCCTGAGTTTTTTTTTTTTTTTTTTTGTTGCTTTTGTGACAGGTAATGAGAACACACTTTCTTTTATGGGATAGACAGGCTTAACTGGAAGAGGATTTTTCCTTCTCTCCTTGGCACTTCAGAGAGTGGCCAGAAAACTTCTGGGGGCTGGGGAGAAGGTATTTTCAGGACTCCTACTCAGCCGCCAGGCTAGCCCTGGAGGTGTTAGGGGATTGGGGCAAATTGAAGAGTTGGCGTGTTGGGTTGCAGGTGGGTGAAGTCCCAAGTCCGTCTTTCATTAAACATTACAGGGAGACCTTTCCTATCTCCGCTGGCTCTCAGCTCTGTTGAGTGTGATCTGTGCACATTTTACCACGAAATGCTATATACCGTTGGTTTTGTATGCAGTGTTAAAAATTCTGGAAAATCAATCCGTTCATCTTCACTGATGGCAACCACTTTTTTCTTGGCTTCCCCTCTTCCTTATTACAAAAGGAATGTGAGGAAAAAAAGGACAAATGCCAAAAGCTACATCCATTCAACACTTCTTTATCAGCAGTGGCTGTCAGCAGGACCTGAATGTCAGGAAGCCTGCTGTGTGGGGTAGAGGATCAGCTCTCCCTCCATGTCCCTTAAATTATGCCTGGACAGGGCAACCCGTCCAGACCCCTCCTGTCTCTCTCCCAGACAGAAGGTTTCTTTCTCTCAATAAATATATTCGGCTCTTACACTAATTAATTAATTAATTATGCCTGGACAAGTGAGGCGAGGGGACCTTGATCTTTGGAGTGGCAGTGGCTTTTATAAGCCTTGGCTTGGAGGGAGAGGACTTGGTAGACTGTGGAGAGAAGAATCCAGCCCAGAACCTGTGGGAAAACTGCAGTGGTGTACAGGGCCATGCTTCCCTCCAGAGCCCCCAGGGCCACCAGCAAAGGGAGCTCTGGATCCCACAGTACCGTGTGCCTTTGCACTTGGAGCTTTTCTTTCCTTCAGCGGAAACAACAGTGAGATAACTGTAGTAGAAGGAAAGAAGAAAGAATGGCTCTACTCCCACTCCAGGTTGAACTACTGCAAATACCTTTTGCATCCTGGTGGCCTGATACTGATTGCCAGGATGTGGAAAAACTGGTTCTGTTTGTTTAGTGGCCCAAGGCCCAGTGGCTATGGTTGGCTGTCTGTTGGGAGGGGTGGCGGTGTGGCCGAGCAACCAGAACTTAGGTAAGGAAGCACTCACATTTCTGAGATGTGTGAAGGGGTCAAGTTCCTTTAACCTTGCTGAGCCATCTATTCCTGTCTTAGAAAAGTGGAGAGAATAGTAGAAAATTTGCCTGAAGTCTATTTTGAGATTGAGTTGAGGAAATGCATAAAAGCACGTAGCGCAGTGCTTGCCACCGGAGACCCTCATTAAGGTGTCCCTATGGTTATTAGCTGCTCCTACTTGACTTGGTTTCTCTGTTGTTCTTGCCAGTGGTCAAAAACGTAAAGAAATGTGTCAGATGCTTTCTACAACCACCTTCCCTGGGAGGAATGAAGGGTCTAGGGGGTGGGTTTACATACCAAGTTAGTGTGCCGGCAGCCAATGGTGTACCCTTTCTTTTCTCTCGTTCCAGGGCAATATGCAGGTTCTGGTAACTTACGGTGGTGATCCTATCCCTAAAAGCCCTTTCGCTGTGGGTGTTGCTGCTCCACTGGATCTGAGCAAGATAAAAATCAGTGGGCTGGAAAACAGTAAGTGTCTGATGGAAAGGAGGTGGGCCATTGAGGACTAGCAAACATGCTGCTCTTAGAGTTCCTTCAGAAGATGGAATTTACAGGGAAGCAAATCTGTCTTAACAAGATTTCACAGTTAGGCAGACATGGGTTTCAAGGAAGGCCATGCTATGAAACAGTCCTGTGACCCATCTGCCACTTAGCCTCACCAAGACTCAGTTTTTAATTTGTTCAGAGGGTCAGGGCAGGGTGGTAAAAAACACGCTTGGGAATATTTGAAAATTAAATGAGCTAGTAATTTAGAGGTTGGCGTGTAGTCAGCCCTGGATAAGTGCCGACATTGCTGTGGGAAGTTTTCCTTAAACTGAAAAGCTGGGGCATGTTCTTTCGGATGAGTTTCTCACTGTACCAACTCTTCTGGCCATTTGAATCACATCTAGGTTGACAGGCAGAAAAGTCAAGTCCCTGGCACTCAGAAACCACAACCACAGTGTACTTCCCTCTCGGCCCTCTGCCCCCTCCCAGTGTTCCTTTAGCTTGTTAAGAATCTTATCCACTCATATCACTTAGTAAGTTTTCAGGGGTTTTTTGTTTGTTTTTTTAAGACAGGGTCTCACTACATAGTTCAGGTTGGCCTTGAACTCATGGCAATCCTCCTGCCTCAGCCTCCTGAGTGCTGGGATTGCAGGTATGCACCACCATGCCCAGCTCAAAACTTTTTTTATTGTGGAGCATTTCTAATATACAAAAGTAAAGAGCAGTGAATATTGTTACACTTAACACTCACCTTCAGATGTTCCATGATGCTCATAAAATTATTTTTTATATAGGTAAGAAATACATACATCCATTTATCATTTTAAAAAACTACAGTTGAGTTAATTCTGTGTTACCCATTACTTCTCCCCCATCCTAGGGTTGACCAAAATTATCATTTCACTTCTCCCCTCCACATTTCCTCTCTGCATCTGTATATATAGGTGTGCCAAGTAGAAAACATTAGGCAGAGTTAATCTTAAATTACTCTGCTGTACCCATCCATCTTCAGTCTACCTTTTGAAATCAGCCATGTGCTTTGAAAATCACTCACACCTAGGTCCTCCCCTTGTTGGGAGGACTGGGTGTACCTCAGTGGTGCACATACATGTACCTGTCACAGGGCCACCAACCCAGCTGGGCAAGTACAAGGCAGGTCTCCTGTGCACTCTGTCGTGGTCCCTCTGGGGTGTCTTAGGCCCTTGGTGAGTACTTTATTGACCTGTGCCCCAAATGTACCACTTGTGAATAAGCTAGCTGTCAGAGTCTGCAGAGTGAGAGCTTAGTGTGTTGGCTTTTGTGGCCAGGGCTAGGCCAACTCTGAGCATGTGAGTGGTCATTGCTCAAGTGTCACATATCTCCTTGCCACTTCTCCCCCAATGCTCTGAGAGATTTGACTTCTGAACAGGGAAAGCAGGATGCCAATTAGGGAAAGCTTCTTTTCCTTGGGGACCCTTGGCTTGTGATCCCTCAGTGTTTGTTTTGGCAGGCCCCACACGCCCCCAAGTCAAGATTCCTGGGTTGTGTGCTTTTGTTTTGGTTGAAGTCCTTTCCTTGTTTTCATCAAGTGTAACACTGGGTTTCCTGCAGCTTTGCTTTGCAGAGATCTTTCGAAGACCATCTCAGTCAGTTCTTAGGACTTGCTTCCTAGCCCCTGCCTTTACCAGCTCTGGGCTTTGGTCTTCTTGTTGGCTAAAGGATTGAATTTCCTGCCAAGAATTAGTAGATAAAACATGTACCTAGATGGCTGCTTTGATATGAGGTTAACATAAAAAAAAGTAAAGAGAACAGCATCAGATAAAACTTTCTGTCCAGAAAAGCAGATCATGGCGTTAGATACATTTAGGTTTGAGTCCTACCTTTCTGGCATGCTGGATATGTC
This sequence comes from Dolichotis patagonum, assembly GCA_004027295.1. Lineage (NCBI taxonomy): Eukaryota > Metazoa > Chordata > Mammalia > Rodentia > Caviidae > Dolichotis > Dolichotis patagonum. The sequence goes on from PVJX010001848.1 coordinate 106,339, forward strand.
TCAGCTTTGACACATTAACCTCTCTGAGCTACTGTTTGTTAATAATAAATACTACTGCTGTTTGTTAGTAATAAATAAATAAATAAATAAATAATAAATTAATAATAAATAAATTGTACTGAAAAACCAAAGAGGTATATTTGTGCTTGTGTATAAAATAAATTTAGTAAATGATAACTATTGTCTCTATTAATTGTCGTTTCTATGCTGATTGTTATTAAGGCTGAAGTGCTGATTATTCTTAGTCTTGCCTTTGGTCCTGTGTATCAGTTAGTGTTTTTTGTGCAGGTGGGGATGAAATTCCATGCCCAGAGAATTCCTTTGTTGATTCTTTCTGACAAGGGATGGTTCCTCACTCTGTCTTGTTCCCTTTCCCAGGAGTCGAGGTGGGGAAAGATCAGGAATTCTCCATTGACAGCCGGGGGGCAGGAGGCCAGGGGAAGCTGGACGTGACAATCCTGAGCCCCTCTCGGAAGGTTGTGCCGTGCCTGGTAGCACCCATGGTAGGCCGTGAGGGCAGCTCAGCCAAGTTTATCCCTCGGGAAGAGGGACTGTATGCCGTGGATGTGACTTATGATGGACACCCCGTGCCCGGGAGCCCCTACACAGTGGAAGCCTTACTGCCGCCTGATCCCACCAAGGTCAGCTTTTTTGTTTTTGTTCCAGAGCCTGTCTCATTGTCATCAAATAAGACACCACAGTCCCATAGTCCTGCCTGGCAAAGATCTTTGGAAGATAACTTGTGATGAATGTTAGTTCTCAACAGTTGTCATTGGGAGGTGTCCCCTGGGTCGGTGGGACACAGCTGTTCCTCATTTCACTGGCTGTGAGATTTTGGTGAGGGATTCCCTGTCCCTGAGTCCTTTTCCTTCATTTATTCATGAAATAATGGGACTTGCTTCAAATTCGGCTTATCAGGATGAGATAAATGTGGAGGCTGACTGAATTCACCCTATAGAAGCTAAAACAGTATAAACAGATGTAACCATCATTAATATCTCTTCTACTATCCTTGACTCCAAGGAATTTCCAGTGGTATGTGAACGGCATGAATCTACAAAGTTGTCTCACTTGTGGACTCGGATGAATGCTTCATCCCTTCCTCTTTTTTAAAAACAGCTTGATTTTTCACTACCTAGAATGTATAGAATGAGGTACAGCAGCCAGAGCTGAAATTCACAAAAGCTCTTCTGTGTTTGGATGAGCTATTAGGTCCCAGGTCTAGTGCTGTGGTTCAGAAGAGCCAGGACTGGGGGCCAGAGAGCTGCCATCCCCACGCATTCCTGCCCCTGTGCCAACAGCCTGGCTTCCAACCTGTAGCTTACAATTGAATGCTCTTGAGTTATTTGCCACTTGTAGCATTGAGTGCATGTGTGTTTCACTCATCGAGGCGCGTGTGTAAGAGAAACAGGGGCCCCGGGAGGAAGAGCCACTTAACTGAGGTGCGCCTCAGTGGAAGTTACAGTGGTGGGTGTGGACAGTAGGGCTGGCTGAGTAAAAGCACCCAGCTGTGGGCAGAATTTGACTTCTATTTTTGGTTGAAATAGGTAAAAGCACACGGGCCTGGCCTTGAAGGTGGCCTTGTGGGCAAGCCAGCAGAGTTCACCATTGACACCAAAGGAGCTGGAACGGGAGGTTTGGGCCTAACTGTGGAAGGTCCCTGCGAGGCCAAAATCGAATGCTCTGACAATGGCGATGGGACCTGCTCTGTCTCTTATCTTCCCACAAAACCTGGGGAGTACTTTGTGAACATTCTCTTTGAAGAAGTCCATATACCTGGATCACCATTCAAAGCTGACATTGAAATGCCATTTGACCCAACCAAGGTTGTGGCATCAGGACCTGGCCTGGAGCATGGCAAAGTGGGTGAAGCCGGATTCCTTAGTGTTGACTGTTCGGAAGCAGGTCCTGGGACTCTCGGCCTGGAAGCCATCTCGGACTCAGGAGCAAAAGCTGAAGTTTCCATTCAGAACAACAAAGATGGCACCTATGCAGTGACCTACGTGCCGCTGACAGCTGGCATGTACACGCTAACCATGAAGTATGGTGGTGAGCTTGTGCCACACTTCCCTGCCCGGGTCAAGGTGGAACCTGCCGTGGACACCAGTGGAATCAAAGTTTTCGGGCCAGGCATAGAAGGAAAAGGTAGGTCTTGTTCAAAAGGGGAGTGGGGCAAGCTGGGATTTCAGGGCCCCCAGAGACTGGCAGAGCAGGGAATGTAAACACAGCCACATAAGGGGGCTAGAGAAGGGTGTGGGAGGGTACTTCCCTACCTCATGGAATCAGGATCCAAGTTGGGGGTGGCACATTGTCTTTCCAAAGGCTGCTCAACTGCCCAGCTCTGTTTTCTGTTTCTCCTCTGGGAATGGTGCCTGCATTGTCAGCAGATTTTCTAGTTTGTGTGGCAAAGCCAGAATCTTGATTTTTTTTTTTTCAGTATGGAAGCAACATATTTTATTGTTGACACTTCACTGAAAAAAGTTTAAAATGTGGTGCTGGCTAACACTATATGTGCTATGGAGCAGGACTGTCCTTATACTGTAACTTGTTCTGAATCTCCATTGTTGTGTGAGGAACTGTGACTGCTTTAGAACAGGTTGTCAATCAGAAGCCAACACTATAGAAGAAGAGATTGTTTTGTCACTTGGCCCAGACTACCTTGCAATGGGGAGAGGGCCTCACATTTCTGTTTCTGGGACAAAATACCTGACATGCGCAATGTAAAGGAAAAAAGTTCATATTGGCTCCTGGCTCTAGCAGTCTCAGTTCATGGCTGGCTGATCATAAGACAGAAATGGCATGGCAGAGGAGAGCTGCATAGGTTATGGCGGTCAGGAAGCAAAAAGAGCAAGAGAGAGAGAAGAGAAGAGTAGAAATACAAGTCTTTCAGGCTATGTTTCTGCCTCCTCCAGACAGGCCCTACCTCCTCACACAGCACATTCAGTTATGAACTGCTCATGAACCAATCCATTGATGAGGATCGCTACACCCTCCAGTGAGCCAGTCACCTTCCAAGAGCCCTACCTCTGAACACATAAGCCTCTGATGGACATTTTTGATCTAAACAATAACAAAACTAATGTACCTGATTTTGAAACTCAGAGAAACCAGTTGTTTGCTGTCACTGAAAGTAGACTTAATGTGTTCCAGAACCTCAGTTTTGAAGTTGCTCCTTTGTCCAAGGTACTGGTGATGTTTTTATCCATGTGGTTGCTCTGCAGATGTATTTCGGGAAGCCACCACTGATTTCATGGTTGACTCGAGGCCCCTGACCCAGGTGGGGGGTGACCACATCAAGGCCCACATTGCCAACCCCTCAGGAGCCTCCACGGAGTGCTGCATCACCGACAATGCTGATGGGACCTACCAGGTGGCGTACACACCCTTTGAGAAAGGTGAGGAAGCCTCTCTTAGAGCTGCACTTGGCTCTTTACTCCCAGTGGCTTATGCTGACTTGTGACCAGTGTGCTGGGTCCGTCTTAATAGACGCGTAAGCAAAGTGACAGGGCATTGTGACACCTCCTTCTGCAGCAGAGCAGAAGGCCCAGGGCTTGGCCTGCTGGCCTTGTAGAATAGACGGAGGTTATGGGGTAAGATTGTAGCACGTTGTTCATTTGTGCCATGTTTGTTGTATATTAATTTCTTTCTTGGCTATTAGGAATTATAAAAATTTTTGATAAATAAAAAAATTGCAGCCCATCTATTTGTGCTACCTGAATGATCCCTATATTCTGGTACACTTTATTTTGTTTCTTCAGGACTGAGTTTATAGCTCAGTGACAGAAGCGCTTGCCTGGCAAGCACATGGTCCCGAGTTTGATTCCCAGTACCAAAAATTAAAACTTATTTTGTTTCTTCGAATTGAACCTTTCACACTGAGCTGTGTCCTCAGCCTTTTTTTTTTTTTTACTTTTTATTTTGAGACAGGATCTTGTTAAGTTGCCAGGTTATCCAGTCTGGACTAAACTTGCTAACCTTTTGCTTCAGCCTATCAGAGAGCTAGGACAACAGGTGTTTTCAGTTCATTTGTGGGTGGGTATCTCTTTTATTTCATGAAATAAATGAATTTCCCATGGCATATTGGTTGATGACTGGATGGCGTTTTCACAGATCAGGATAGTGTGCTTCAGATGACTGACTTGAATAAAAACATAGTGATGCTTGCTCGAGGTGAGCTGGGTGGGGGTTATGTGACTTCCATGTGAACAGAAAATACTAAAAGACAGTATTTTTTAAAAATCGAATTGTGGACGGGGATATAGCTCAGCGGCCTACGCACCTGCCTGGGAAGCACAAGGTTGTTCGATTCTGAGTACCCCCTCAAAAAAACCCCTAAAATAAAGTGCCAACCTTCCTGATTTTTTTAAAAAAATCTGCTTTTTTCCAATGACAAAGAACGGCACCCACTTGATCTAGATAAAACTGTGAACTAGAGTGTCCTTGCCCACAAATAGATGTTTCTGTTTGTTGTTACAGGTGTCCATGTTGTGGAGGTGACATATGATGACGTGCCCATTCCCAACAGTCCCTTCAAAGTGGCTGTAACTGAAGGCTGCCAGCCATCTCGGGTCCACGCCCAAGGTCCTGGATTAAACGAGGCCTTTACCAACAAGCCCAATCTCTTCACTGTGGTTACCAGGTAGGCAGGCCCTGGTTCAGTGTGTTGTGTAACTTTAGGTAACTTAACTGCTTTAAAAAGTGTGTATTCGGGGCTGGAGATTTAGCTCAGTGGCATAAGTGCCTGCTTTGCAAGCACGCGGTTGTGAGTTCGATCCCCGGTACCGATTTAAAAAAAAATGTTTTCCCTTATGGCAGTGCCCTACATTTGTGCCATGGTGTCCCTACTTTTGGTAAGGAATGTTTTTGTGATACTTAGACATTTTCTTTAAAATTATGTTACAGAGAAACCAAATGTACCTACAAACCTACCATAAAGCACTTGATAATAGTCATAAAACTGGTGAGCAAACTAAAACTAGATGGAAGCTCCTTAACTCAAAAATGCAGAAATAATTACCAGTCTCATATGTAAATGAAATGCTATAAATACTCCCTTGACTGCAAAGCAGACTAGATGTAGCTCAGTAGTAGGTAGTGTGCTTGCTTGGCATCCATGAGGCCCTGGGTTGGTCCTGAAAGCAGGGCTGGGAGGGGACCACAGGGCACATAACCTGCATTATATTTGCAGTCTTGGTGCAATTAGATAAGCAACAAATAAAAGACAAGCGTTAGGAAGGAGGGGTCAAGCCTGATTTATATTAGACTACTGAGAAATTCCCTTTTGTGAGAGGTGGTGTCATGTTGAGTCAGACTATAGCTAGAATGGCATGGACTATGTGTATTTCACTTTTCCCCCAACCCTTTCCAGAGGGGCAGGAATTGGTGGCCTTGGCATAACTGTTGAGGGACCATCAGAGTCGAAGATAAACTGCAGAGACAACAAAAACGGCAGCTGCAGCGCTGAATACATTCCGTTTGCTCCAGGGGATTATGACGTTAATATCACATATGGAGGAGTCCACATCCCTGGTAAGCTGTCTCCTGGACAGTCGAGAGAATAACTGATTTTATATGAAAATAGGTTTGGTTTTGCTTATCCTTCAGATATTTGTAACAGCTTCAAGAGGAGATTTTTCTCTACACTTCTATCCCCAAGAATGTAGAATCCTAGAAGAATCAGTAAAATGAAATGATGGTTCACATGTTGGAGAACCTTGTCCCTGATCAAAAGGAAGCATATTTCTTTACAAAGTTGAAAACTCCACCTTACTTTGTGCTTAGTTCATAATTACCTTACATATGTATCCTGTTTTCTTTTTCCTATTGACAGAGAAATTCTTATTTATTTCTATTTAACGATGTTCCCTATACTTACGTAAACTAAACTTTCTCAGCCCCTGTAATGTTGACATTTGGGGCAAAGCAATTTTTAGTTATGGAAGGCTGTCCTGTACATTGTAGAGTGTTGGTGTCAGCATCCCTGGTCTCTGGGCATCAGATGCTTGTAGTAAACGCCTTCTATCCATGTTTGTTTGTTTATTTATTGAGTTTTTTGAGGCAGGGTCTCCCTGTGTAGCCCAGACTGGCCTCCCAACTTGCAGCAGTCCTGGTGTCTTAGCCTCCCCAGCACTGGGATTGTAGGCGTGAGCCTCCATGCCTGGTTTGCTCAATCCCTGTTTATGACGACCAAAAATGTCTCTGGATATTGCTGTGTGTCCTTGGTCACAAAACCATTCCTGGTTGAAACTATTGCTGTAAGCATTGAAACTATTAAAAAAATACATGACTTAAGAGAAATCCTAAATGTAAATATAATTTCAAGAACAAAATAAAGGATAGATGATAGGACACAGGGAGATGGTCTTTGCAGAGATAAGAAGGGGACCTGGGAATGGGGAACATTAAAGAGCAGAGAGAGCTGTCGTCAGGAGGGATGCCACAGCAGCTCCAAACACATGGGCAACAGGAGGGATGTTTTGACTCTTGTGAAAATGCTGGATTCCATCAGCCTTGGAATTCCCCTGCAGAGGGAATGAGAGTTTGGGCCCTTGCTGGCCAACCTGTGAGTGAACTCAAAGGGTTATTTTTGAGTACCATAATAGATAGAGACCCATTTGCAGTTTTGCTTCATGTGTAGATGGTATCTCTTTGTTTCAGACTCTGTTTCCTTCCAGAACTGAATGCCAGCTTTTCTTGGAAGTGTTCCTCCCAGTAAGTCAGGGTAATGCTACAGCTGTCCCAGGCAGAGATATTTAGAAAGGTGTTGGTTATTGTCTTTGTGTCAGGCTACTTCGTTAATTCATGAGATACTGAAACATTCAGTGACCTGCTAGCTTCTAATTCGTTTTCTTAGGGATTCTAGGTAGTTAAAAATGAGCCAGTTTCCTGACCTCAAACATACCTCTCATGGGATTATTTAAACTATCTCCCGTCATACCTGCCATGGCTTATTGTTTCCTATGGTGGCCAGCTATAGTCTGGTGGTGAAGGTGCCTAGGTCACAGGATTGAGTGGGATTCAGAGCATGTCAGGAAGAAAGGGTGCTGTGACCAGTTGGTGATATCTGCCTGGAGATAATGCTTGGCACCTGCTATTGTGGACCTAAGTTTATCATAGCTTCGTATGTTGCTTTGTGGCTGTTCTCATGTTGAGTCCAGACAGCTTCCAGTAGCAGTGTCAGCAATAGAGACTGAGCTCAGAAGTAGTCTGTGATCATCACCTGCTGACGCTGAAATCCTCAGCTGTCACTGTGTAAAATAAAGTTCGTTTTTGTTTCCGTAAACCCCAGTGTGATGGGCTGTGCTCATCTTGGCCAGCATCAGCTGATGCTATGAAAACAGGTGTTTTTAGAAAGCAAGGGTCTCAGTTCTTTGAGCATGGAGATCCTTGGCAGTGACTTGGCCACTCAGGGCCTGGTGCTGAGCGTGCTGGGGCTCCTGTTTCTGCGGCTATCCTCATCCTTGGGGAGTCTCCTGAGGGTCCTGGCACAGCCCTTGTTTCTCCGCTTAACATTTTTCTTACAAATCCTGATCTTGCATTCTCCATGTGTCATCAGCTTTTACAAATGAGAGGCCTTCTGTGTCTCTTGTGAGATGAGCTATGCTATAAAATCATAGCTTACTCTCAGGGGAAAAAGCAAAGTTTCAACTGATGGCCAAAGAACCGAGATGGCTGTGTGTGGGCAGGAGGTACTGCATTTGAGGGAACCGAGTCCAGGAGACCCTCAAGGATCATTTGTGGGACAGGAGGTTGGATATGGGCTGCAAAGCCTGACCTACCCTCCCTGCTCCTCTCCAGTTTCCTCCCCAACGCAGCTTCCTCCTAAAGGTCCTGTCTTTTCCCTTACCTCTAGGCATCTGTACACGCTGGTCCATCTTTCCATCTGCTTCCCCTGGGTGACAGCTATTCCTTCTGTGTCAGCTTATATGTTCCTGAGAAACCTCCTCTGGTCTTGTACAGACTGCGCTTGCTGTCTCCTGAGGGCTGCACCCTGCACACTCTAAGCAAATGTTCGTAGAATATTAGAGCAGCATGCTTCCTTCGTCTTCCTGCACTGGGTCCCTTGAGGGCTGCTGTGGGTCCACCACCTGGCACAACGTCTACACATAGTAGGTGGTAGCTCTTGTAAGTGATGAAATTGTAGGGCTACGCACACAGTGAGATAGGAGCTGCCTGAAGCCAGTGCAGTCAGGGTCTTAGAGCAGTGGTACCATCTGACTGTGTGCAAGGCAGGACTCCCATTGCTCTGTACTCAGAAGCCCATGACCTCTTTTCCAGGTAGCCCATTCAGAGTTCCTGTGAAGGATGTCGTGGACCCCAGCAAGGTCAAAATTGCTGGCCCTGGCCTGGGCTCTGGTATCCGAGCCCGCATCTTGCAGTCTTTCACAGTGGACAGCAGCAAGGCTGGCCTGGCTCCATTGGAAGTGAGGGTAGTGGGCCCACGAGGTGAGTACACATCCTGCCTCCCTTCCCACATTCACCACTCTAGCAGGACAACTATGACCTGGCACAGGCACTTTGTTCTTGATTATGATTGTGAGCTGACAATTAAATTTCTTAAAATATTTTATTGCTCCATCATCTAGCTAAACATTAGAAGGTCCTGTTTAAAAGTAGGCAGGCCTATAATTTCTCTAAAAATCTGCCTTCCCTTAATAACACAATCCTAGATTCCTTTTTATAATTTTAATTTTTTAAGTACTTAGTTGAAGAAAGTACTATCTGGGTTGCCAATGTAATGTTGATCTGACTACTTTATTACCTGTTTTAACATTTGTGGGGTACCTGGGAGCACTCTGGATGTGGGCATCAGAGGGGGTAATTCTTTTGGAGATGCTGCACATAGAATGTAGGAGACTCTCTGGGAGTGCCAGGTATATCCCAGCCCCCTGGAGTGAGTCTCTTGGAGAATGGGTCTTATTGGTAGCCTGGAATTGAGGATTGGTATGGCTGGAAGGTCATTTGGGACCAAATTCCTTTTTTGCCTTTTTTGGTAAATAAACATGTTTCTTTTTTGTGTGTCTAATTTCTTAAATAGTCTGGATTTTTCTTCTGTGATGTGTTGTTGACTTCTAAAAGTGACCAGTAGAGACTTCCTCTTTTGAAGAGGAACCTCCTCTTTAATGGGGTTCAGCGGGAGGTGAAGCCCTTTGAAGCGCAGGGCAGAAGTGGTTTGGGGGAAATGAGATCATAGAGCTGGAATCTGATTCTGTGAAATTTCTGAACCTCAAGGTGTGTGTGTGTATGTGTAGCAGAAACATTACTTAGATATCTGCCTGTATTATGGGAGATTCACTAGGAACAGCCTTTTAATTATAACTGAGGAGATGGATTCCCAGTCATGGCGCAGCCCCTTGAAAGCCATTTTAGAGTTCTTCAAAGGTGACCCAAGGGTGACTTTATGGAGACAGGTTTGTGTTTTCCCATTAGCTGCTGCTTTCAATTATATAACCTGAATGCTTCTTTCCTCTAAAATTAGCATTGCCTGCCTCATCTTTGCTTAATGAGCATGCAGTGCTTTGATTAACCTGCCTTGTCATTGACCCATCCTTGACCCTCATTTCAGAGCTGGGATCTGAAATCTGTCAACCCAGAGCATGCCTTGACTCTGCTTCATGTATTCTCTAGCTGTCCCCTGAGGGCATCACACTGCAGGGTCCTTGCTGTATGAGATTTTTCACTCTCACTTGCCTTGTACCTTTACGTGAGTGTACTGTCACCATAGTGGTTTTTGCTCAAAGGTGGCCCACAGTGTTGACTGACCATCCCATTGGTTAATGTTTGCTGTTCAAGGTTCTGGACTCTCTGGTGCTTTCTCAGCTATGGGGTGAAATTGTCACATCTCAAGCTGCTTAACCAGCTTGCAAGGGTGTAGTATGTCTGTGGTGTGCACCTTCCACCTTGCACTGTCCTGCAGCAAGCCCAGGGAGTCTCCCTCATTATACTCTAGGACAGACTGAGTGTACTGTACTGTACTGTAGCCAACAGAAAGCTAAAGGTATCTCCTGGGGTCATTTTTGCAACCATGAATTGGGGAACCTGTGCCTTCTTAGGCCAATGATTATCCCTGTTTGCTTTTATGTTATGCATCAGGGGAAACCAGTTGGGGATAGATATGATCCTGTTTCAAATTCAGCCAAGGCTGGAATCAAGAGGCCAGGAGTCACTCAGATCTATCCTCTGTGTCCTCAGGCCTGGTGGAGCCCGTGAATGTAGTGGACAATGGGGACGGCACACACACAGTGACCTATACCCCATCTCAGGAGGGTCCCTACATGGTCTCAGTTAAATATGCCGATGAAGAGATCCCTCGGAGGTAAGTGCCTTGCAGTTGAAGGATGGGCCCAAAGTGGCTTTGAGCCCATGCACCTGCAGGGTTTGCAAGCGTGGCTATGGTTGCTCGTCTGCTTGTCCATTTATCAGCAGATAGTCCCCAGGACCTGCTTGTCCCACACATGTGTTGTCATACACTCAGCTTGGTGTCTGTGGTTCTGGCTCTGTTGTTCCCTACTTTCATCCATCCTTAGTTTAAAGGCAAGCTGTAATTAAGAAGTTAGGTGTCTTTGGAAAAATAGTATACTAGTTTACTTGAGGCTTCCTTTTGATGACTTTCCCAGTCATTTTCTGATTAAAAGCAAAGGTCTTTCTCACTTCACCTGACAACAGCATTCTCAGAGGATACTGGATAGCAGCCTTGTTTCCCCTTTCATAAAAATCGTGCGTGAATTCTTTACCTCTGGATCCCCTAAAAGTTCTTTTTTTTTTTAAAAAATAAATCATACCTTAAGTTGGAAGTTTTACGCATATTCCCAATATATACATTTCATAGAGAGATTGACACATATAACTGTAGCTGTGTAAAAATACATAATTTTAAAAATTACATTTGTAAATTGCTTTACTAGTAGATCAGGTACCATATAATTCATACTAAATATAAAATAAGAGTAAAGGTTGAGGATGAGATGAGATAAAATATTGAAACTGATATGGCTGGGGATTTAGCTCAGCAGTGTAAGCGCCTGCCTGGAAAGTGTGAGATTGTGAGTTTGATTCTCGGTACCAAACAAACTTAAATTAAATTAGAGCTGAAGTTCCCATGTTCTTTCTCTTTTGGTGGCCATTGTCTTGGCCTAGTAAAAGCAGCTTAAATGTGTTCAACTCCATGTTTCTCAAATAGTTTGGGAACCCTTCTTCCTTAGACATTATGTCCCTGCAATGTATTCGGGGCAAGGCTGGCCTGCCACATGGTGGCGTCTGTCTCCTGGTTCTGCATTTCAGCTGGACTCATGGCACTTTGATCAAACTCACTGTCTCATCCTCCCTTCGGTCCCAGTCTCTGACAGACTGAGATGGAGCTGGGTGGACGTATTATCTTACTGACCAGGGTCTGGGTGTGTCTGTCAAGTCCTTTTAAGGTCAAGGTCCTTCCTACATACGATGCCAGCAAAGTAACTGCCAGCGGCCCTGGCCTGAGTTCCTATGGGGTGCCCGCCAGCCTGCCCGTGGAGTTTGCTATCGACGCCAGAGATGCCGGGGAAGGCCTGCTTGCTGTCCAGATCACGGTAACTAACTCAGTTATTTTCTGGAGCCAAACATACTAGCAAAACCTAACTTCCTGGCCAGGGATAAGAACCAGGGTTTTAATAACCCATGTCTGACAAATACTAGATCATCAAAGACTTTAGTATCCATGAGAGAGAATAAGCATGTGCCCCTGTGAGGTCTGAGGGTACAACTCTAGGTACCACTTTGTGTTGAATCTCATGTATTTTGCTGTTACGACTCTTGTGTGTTTTTACTTCTAAGTGATTAAAATTTCCTCTTGGATTAGTTAGGACCTAGTTTGATTGAATATCACAGTAAACCCCAAATAAGGATGGGTTAAACACAAGATTATCATCTCGGTAAAGAATTCCAGAGGTAAGCTGCCTGCTGCGCTGCAGCTGTCCTTTTCTGTCCTACTGTATGGCTTTTGTTTTTAAAGTCTCCTCATGAACATGAGGCTGCCAGTGCTCTGGCCATCAGATCTCTGTGGCAGGCCAGAAGGAGGAAAAAAGGCGGAAAGGAAAAAGACAGCCCCTCCCAATCCAGTCAGCTGTCTTGAGCAGCCCAGTCAGAAGTCCCTCATAGGTGTCCAGCCCTCTCATGTGGTAGAGGTTAGTCATGAGTCTCATGGCTGTACCCGATGGCAAGGATGCCAGGACAGGAAGCTGTGCATTCCCCCAGCTAAGAAGGAGAGTCCTGTCAGCAAAGGTGAACAGGAGAGTGGATATGGGGCGTGGGTACAGGAGCCACCACTGTGTACGTTCCTGTGTCTGAGTGCACAAGGAGCTAAGACACAGTGTGTTCCCTGACGGACCATCCTGGTACCATTGTCTGCAACCCACTCTTCTGCCTAACAAAACTAGACTGTATTGAACTGTCACTTTTGTCTCAATGAACAAAGTATATCAAGGTTTTTCACGAATGGCTCCCACATGTTAACAGCACAATAGTAAATAGCATTTCTCTGTGATCTGCAGGACCAAGAGGGAAAACCCAAAAGAGCCACTGTCCACGACAATAAAGATGGCACATATGCTGTCACTTATATCCCCGACAAGACTGGACGCTATATGATTGGAGTCACTTATGGGGGAGATGACATCCCTTTTTCTCCTTATCGCATCCGAGCTACCCAGACAGGTGATGCCAGCAAGTGCCTGGCCACAGGTGAGTGCAGATGCTGTCAGGGTCATAAAACCTGGCTCTGGTCCTCTCTTCGTCCATAGAATAGCAGGTGAACCAGGCACGTTTCTCAGTGTTTCTGAACTTTGGTCACACTTGAAGATCTTTAGGAGGGGGGTGGTGATGGGGGATTTATATTTAAGTTTTGTCTGAAATGGAAGACTGTTTTACAGGGTTATTGCAAAGATTAAATGAAGGTCAGACAAGAAGAATGCTAAGCACAATGCCAGGTGCAGAGTAGCTGTGACATCACTTCTGAAGGCGCATTCACTGGGGCATCAGCAGTGACGAGGATGCCCATGAAAAGAAGCAAATTTCTGCCTTAATGAATAGGTGATTCAGTTCTTCACGATTCTTTCAAGAGCATTTCAAGTCAGCATCAGAGGAACACATCAAAGGATCCAAGGTTTTCCTCAGGAATTCCCATGGATAATGGAGCCTCACCGCTCATTCAGTTTTTGAGATGGAACTAGTTGACTGGCACCAACCTTTCAGTTTCTTTTTCTTTTTGGTATTGAGGATTGAACTCACAACCTCACGCTTGCCAGGCAGGTGCCATGCCACTGAGCAAAATCCCCGGCCCACCTGCCTTTCATTTTCTAAACAGCTCCTGCAGCTTGAGGGTGTGGCTTAAACAGACTTCAAAACATGAATCCCAGGTCTGAAGTGAAACAGATTTGCTTGCTTCTCTTAAAAAAGAGAACCCACTCTGGTGTGTCCTGTTTCTCTCATCGCTCATCTTGTGATTGCTCTGTTTAGCTCTTTTGTCTGGTCTGTGGCAAAAATAATCTTCACAGCCTGGGGGTGCCCATGGGCCACACCCTTGGGTCTGTTATTCAACGCCTTCCACAGACTCTAGTGTTCTCTTTTGCGTCTCATTGTCTGAACAAATGTTCTACTGCTTCCTCTGGCTCCTGGACTTTTTTTTTTTTTTTTTTTTTTGCTATTTTTGGTGCTGATGATGGAACACAGGGCTTTTGCACTGAGCTCTATCCCCAGCCCTTTTAAAAGTTTTTGGATTTTGAGACAGGGTCTCAAAGATGCGAGCTTGCCATCTTCCTACCTCTGCTGTGTCTTACACTCTTTGTTTACCCATGTGATTTTAGCTCACACTTTTCTGTATTCTGTGATTCTCGTATTGCTTCTATGTAAGGAGGCACCACAAGTCAGAGAGACGGACAGGCAGACAGATGGACACCAGTCATTGTTTAGGGAGAGGTAGTACAGATACCCTTTCAGCTTTTCCTTTTCAGGAACTCTCTGTCCGTGCAGCACCCTGTGTTACAGTTCTTAGAACCTTGGGACAGACACGCAGCAGGGTGCTCAGGGGAGCAGCTGGTTACATTTTCTGTAACTCAGTCTGTCCTCAGCATTGCCATGCATGCTGTGCCATCACCGCCACCTTCCCTGGTAGATGATGAGCATGTGAGAGGAGCAACTGTACCTTTCTTCTCTACATGTCCCTGGCACTTGAGAAAATGCTCAGTCTGTTTACTGAAGACCAGAGACTTTCACCCCCCCATCGCCTTGGACATAGGCAGAGGGGGGCCAACCTCCAGAGGGTACTGGGGAGTGCTCAGGCCTACTGATGCCCTTGTTTATTAAGGAACGGAAGACTTCTGCTGTCTTGAACAGCACCTCCCCAAGTGATCTTTAGGGTATCCCTGTGTGGCAGCAATTAAAAGTAACATAGCACAAAGAAGTGTGATTTGTTCTTGGGCCATGAGGACCACGTGTCCCTCGCCAGTGCTTCCGTTATTGTCTCTTGAACTTTTTCCCAGGCCCTGGCATTGCCCCCACCGTGAAAACTGGTGAGGAGGTGGGCTTCGTGGTGGACGCCAAGACTGCTGGGAAGGGGAAGGTGACCTGCACAATTCTGACTCCAGACGGCTCTGAGGCTGAGGCCGATGTTATTGAAAATGAGGATGGCACCTATGACATCTTCTACACCGCCGCCAAGCCAGGCACCTACGTCATCTATGTGCGCTTTGGCGGGGTTGATATTCCCAACAGCCCCTTCACTGTCATGGTAAGCAAAACCCCTTCTCCAGACGCACCGCCGGTGTCAGATACAGTGCAGTGGCCAGTCGTTGAATCCTGACTGGGGCACCCCTTACACATAGCCTTGTAGAAGCCTAGCTCAATCTCTAGAAACACAGAGTGCTTAGCCTCTAAAGGCGTTTGGAGAATCGCATTGCTGACCAACGTTTCTCGTGACAAGAGACTTAGGCAATGTCCTGGCCTACGCCCAGTTCAGAAAGAGATACTTTTCAGAAAAGTGCCCTTTTGTAAAACAGTAAGGACAAGTAACAGTTTTTACTGTTAGTTCTTCCCGCGTACTCTCTGTTACATGATTGGAGGAGAGGGTATCCTGATGGCCTTTTATCAATAGACTTGATTCTGATGTCTTAGGATTGAAACTACCTTTACTTTGTGATTTGGCAAGATTCATTCTTTATATGTAAAGGGGAAATACTGTGTCTTCTGAAGCTAAGAATGCCTGAAATAGGAAAAAATCCAGGTCAGCATATAGCTAGTGTCCTTAATACCCCCTCCCCCACCACCACCCTTAGGAACTGGAGATTGAATGAGGGTCTAGCATTGGGCTACACCCCTAGCTCTGTTTACTTTTTATTTTGACGTAAGGCCTCGGTAAGTTGCTATGTTGTCCAGGCTGGACTTCAACTTGTGATCTTCCTGTCTTGGGCTCCTAGAATGTTGGGATTATAGCTAGGTACCACTGTGCCTAGCTTAATTTTCAATGCCAGGTGACTTTTAGATCTTCCTGTGATTATTAAGGGTTGGTCTTCCACCAGGAGGGGAGTAGGACCTTAGGAGAAGTGCCTCTTGTCATGTCAGGCACCTTGTCACTGCGCAGCAGGGCTCTCAACAGAGCCGGCCCCCTTGGAGAGTGGCTGCCAGCTCCCTTCCCGTGCCTGCGGCTGTGCAGGGCCAGACGTGCTGCACCGTGGGCTTCAGGCTCCTGATAACCACACCACATCTACACTGACAAAGCACCTTCTGATTATTTCCTAATGTGCTGTGGTAGAAAAGCATTAAAGGCTCTGTTCCAAACAGAAGCTCAAGGACTTTCTTCCAAATAACCTACAATCTACTGTAGCTTTTTGCCTTTCCCTTAACATTAGTTTATCAGTAAATATCGTGGCAGAGGACTGGATGTGGCTCATTTATATATCAAGTATATAAACATTTGTCAGCTTTGGATGTTTTCCATTTGGGAATGTTTTTCTCCTGTGGGGAGAAGAAGGCAGTGCAGCTAGAAAGTTTACATCCTTCTTTATAGAGAAAGTCATAATTGTGGTTTGTTGAGGTTTGTTTTGTCTTGTTTTTCTCTCTCTCTCTTTTTTTTTTTGGTGGCTATCATGAATCCAACTCGGGACCTTGCATTTGCCAGGCAGGCACTGCCCTGCTGAGCTGTATCTCCAGTCCCTGTCTTGTTTTTCTGAGACAGGGTTTTGTCAAGTATTCCGGGCTGGCCTCAGACTTGCGGTGATCCTCCCGCCTCAGCCTCCTGGGGCTGAGATTACTAGCGTGTGCCACCATGTCCAGCTTAGTTGTAGTTTTAAGAGTCCGCTTATGTCCAATAGTGATTTTATTTTGTTGCTTGGAATTGGGCAGGAGGCACCACCAACCTCTGGATGAGGTCATGGGCTGGGTTTAAGGAAACTCAAGTGCTAGAAAGGTCTGAATGAGAAAGGTAGGGTCAGAGTATTGGAGGTCATTGGAGCAGGAGGGTCAGAGGCTTGAAGTGCAGGCTTCCAAACTCTCTAACCACTGCTAAAGATAAAAGGTAGAAAGGCTTTGCGCTAGATTGGAGTGGCTTTCTTTTCACTGGTTTCCATTGGGTAGATTTCTTTCTTCCCTGTGTCCCTTTATAGATTTGAGACCAAAAAGTTTAGGACATCCGACACTATAGATAGCAAATGTCTCAAGGCATAGTCAAGTGCGTTACACTCACAGTACATAGAGACCTGCTTGTCACCATTGACAAGTCTTAGACAGGCCATAGCCTCGCCTTGCAAGTCCTTCCTCCTGGCTAATGTGGCCCTGCATTAGCCCCGACCTAAGGAGCCCTAGAAGGCAAGGTCAGGGCTGTTCCTAAGGCAGCGGCTTACGAAGCTTCCCGGCAAGCACAGCCCTTTCTGCTGATACTGCTGCACAGAGAAGGAAGGCGTTAACCTGAGCATGCAGGCAGCTGTAGCAGAAACTGTCAGCTTCATGGTCTTTGTTGTGGCGGAAGATGAATGGTGAGAGGTCCTCTCCTTACTGAGTCTTTGGGTTAATAACATCGTGTCTAAGATTTTTTTAAAAATGAAGTTTTAGAAACTTTAATAAAACATTAACCCCTGAAAACATTTATAAAGTTTGAAAAATCTTGATTCTTGCCTCCTTGATGCAGAGATGAGTGGTGTCAGATTTTCCCTGCTTATACCACCCACACCTAAGTTTCATTCACAGGATCATAATGTGCCTATTGTTTTCCAACTTGCTTCTTTCCTCACTGTTTCATGGATATCCTTCCATGTTAAGTCTCAGACTTCACCACTTTTTGGAACAGTGGCTCAGTGTCCCCCGGACAGTCATATCATGATTTATTTGCCTAAGGTTCCAGCTGATGGACATTAGGCTGCTTCTGTCTGTCATGACCGCTGATAGCTCCAGGAAAACTACTTGAATACATCACTTACCCGTGGAGTTTCTTGCCTGCATCGCCTGCTTGCTAGAAGCAACATTGAGGGTCCAAAGGACGTGTGCATTTGCTATTAGGAGAGAGGATGCCAGCTTGCTCTGCAGAAGTGTAGTATGAATCTGCCTGCCCCTGAGAGCGAGGGTCTCCCTGCTGTATGAGGCACTGCAATGTGGGTGAGCCAGCTTCAGGTTGTAGAATCTGTTGAGTCACGGTATTCCTCCAATGTGATTCCCAACTAATCTCCATTTGCCACCAACCAGGCCACGGATGGGGAAGTCACTGCCACGGAGGAGGCTCCGGTAAATGCATGTCACCCTGGATTCAGGCCCTGGGTACACTTTTTTTTTTTTCCCCTCCTCCTTATGCTCGTGTTTCTGTGTTTACCCAACCTTCATTTCAGAAATGCTACCACCTGCTTCTGGGGTTGCTTAAGTCCTCTGGGTGACCTGGTCATTGGTGTATCCTCACTGATCTGCCCTTCACAATGATCCTGCTTTTTCTGTAAGACTTCCCTTTGCATCATCATCATCATGCTCCATGAGTCGCCAGCCATCATGTGTGTGTCCATGCTTATTGTAGTTTGTCTTCGCAGCTACGGAGCAAGGTGGACAGCTGTGTGCGGGCCAGCTGCTGACTCAGAGCTGCCATTGCACATTTGTTTTCTGTTCAAGGTCAAGGCCACCTGCTGCTGCTCTCTGCCACTTAAAATGCACCTTCTTTTCCAGGCCACAAGCAACTAAACCTTTTCAGGTGGAGCCTCTTGGGACTTAGACATTGCTGTCTCTCACTTTTCCACTTTCCCGTGGGTGCTGCTGGGAATTTTACAAGCAGATTGCCAAATGATTTCTAATAATTGGTCAATGGGACTTTTCCAGTCTTTCAGGTTCTGCTGTAGGCCTGGGGCCAGTTAGACAAAGCCAGTACCTTGTAAGTGACCTTATCTATAAATCCCGGCTTCTTTGGCTTGCAGAATTCCCAGCAACTCTGCTCCTGTAGCTTCACCAGTCCACACTATTATCTAGTTCACTCAGTGACCACTGCTTCCTGTTTTTAGGTGACTGAAGAGGCCTATGTCCCAGTGAGTGACATGAACGGATTGGGCTTTAAGCCTTTCAATTTGGTCATTCCATTTGCAGTCAGGAAAGGGGAAATCACAGGTAAGCCTGTGGTCTTCTCAAGACCTGTGAAAGTGCCTTATCCTCCTCTTCCTCTCTCTCTTTATCTCTCTCTCTTTTTGTGACAGGATCTCACAATGCAGTTCAGGCTGGCCTTGAGCTCACTTTGTAGCCCAGGCTTGTCTCAAACTTGCAACGATCCTCCTACCCCAGGCTCCCAAGTGCTGGGATTACAGGTGTGCACTACCATGCTCAGCTTTCATTCTCCTCCCTTGCACTGGCACGCCAGCGGGCCCTGGGGAGGTGGCTGTACTCCGCACTCAGTGCTCCTGATTTGGGCTCTAGCTGATGATCTAGAAGCCTCTGAGATTGTGGAACGTGTTTCTTTGAAGAGGTGGTTTGTTCATAGGTTGTATTTCATTCTTGAGAGATCCTACGATTTTGTCTAGGTTCAGGACAGCTTGGTTTAGGTGACTTTCCCCTGTTATGTTTCTGTTGCCCTTTTCTCCTTCCTTCTTTATTTTTCCACTTTTCCAAATATAGTCTGAACTCAACATTGAGGTCTATTATACAAGAGTTACTTTTTCTTTTCAGTCTATTCAATGCTTCCTCTTTTGACTGGATGTGCTGCTTATGCTGCTGGGTTTGTGGTATTCTCAAGACCTGTTTGAGCCTCTAATTTGCCAGTTGTAGAAAGCCTCTGTGGAAAAGTCAGAGGGGACCCAAAAAAAGGCAAATAGGTCTCCAGTTCCAAACACTGCGGGACTTGGATGATGCAGGCAGTACGAACTGGTCTGATGACATCTGTGTGTTATGTTGTGCTCAGCTTCTTGGGGAAAGTGGCAGGTGGACTTACAGCTCATGTCCCTGTGCCCCACAGGAGAAATCCACATGCCATCTGGGAAGACGGCCACACCCGAGATTGTAGACAACAAGGACGGCACAGTCACTGTCAGATACACACCCACTGAGGTTGGGTTGCATGAGATGCACATCAAATACATGGGCAGCCACATCCCTGGTAAGTAGAGCTAAGCAGTGTGGCTTGCAGGGCCAGCAGGACTGCATGCTCAAGGTCCTGGTAGTCAGCTGCTGTGCAGGGAACACTTAGGGCAAGCTTAGACATGCAGTGTTGGCATCCCTGTGAGACCAGATGGCCTGGGACTCCAGCATATCAACCAGTTTCCCGAAGATTATGCAGCTCATTGTCCTGGGGCATAGTGCAGGCCCTTGGGTCTGCAGTTGTTTGTTTTTGTTACTGTGTGGAGTGTGGCCAAAGGTCAAGCGGGGAAAAAATTGCATGGCGCAGCGAGGGACTTTCCAGCCTGGCCTGGGGAACCCTGTATGCTGTGAGACTTGGCAGCATCAGAGCAGAAGAGATACGAGAAGAAGCCAGGCCTTGACAAGGAAAACTGGCTCAGGTTTCATGGCCATCATCTGGCAGGTGCACTGGTGGTCATACTGTTTGTTGTTTTATAATTGTTTAAATATTTTCATTTAATATTTTCAGTAGGTAACACATGGTTTAAAAACAGAAGCGATGACAAAGGTTTCCTTTCCATATATGAGAGTAGTTTTGAGGCTACATGCAAATGAGAATATAGCTTTTAATCTTACCCCCCAGTACAGTCTGCAGTTGGTCTACTCTTCAATTTGACAGTATGTCCAGGAGCACTGTGCAGGTCTGCGTAGAGCATCTTCACAGCCTCCCCTCCTTCAGATGCTCTGTTGCATATTCCCCCAGTTCCCCACAGAAGACATTTTGATTCTGCCCACCTTTTGCTGTTCCAGTGCCACTATAGCAAATGCTTGTCACAACTAACATCTCCCCCTTGGCAAGTTGTACCTTTGGGGTTTGGTTCTCAGAGCAGGGGTGCTGGGACACAGGTACAGGCAGCTGTGATTTTGATAGACAGTGCCCATTGTCCACCCTGGGGGCTACTCTGCACACCCACCAGTGACAGAGGGACACCAACCTTTTCATGGCCAGTGGAGAGAGCTGTGAGGTGTTTGGACTGTTAACAGTTAAACTGTTGACAAAAACAGTCCTTGGTGTTGCTTTTTTTGCATTTCTCTTGTGAATGAGATTGAGCAACTTTCTGCTTGTTTAAGTGCCATTCATATTTCTGCTTCTGTGAACTGAATGCTCGTATCCATGGTCAGTTTTTCTGTTTGTTTTTTTGGCCTTTTTTACATCAGTTTCTAACAACAGTTTAAATATTGAGAAACATTAACCCTTTGTGAAAGGATTGCAGATATTTTCTGAGATTGACGTTTACGTTCATTTATGTTGGTGTGGGGTCATAATATTTGTTTTAAGCAAAACTGTATCCTTGACTTTAAATATTCTAAAGATGCTAATATAGAGGATGGAAAATGTTTTTCCTCCATTGCTTCCACTTCCACTGCTGGTGTGTGTGGGCATGTATTTCTCTGTGTATCTACAAAAGTGTGTGGTTGTGTTCTGTTTGCTTTTAAAGGAATGGCATAAGGATGTTAATATTATATAGCAACTTGCTTTTTCTGTTGTTACTAGAACACATTATGGGTGATGTATCCAGTGGATATATATAGATCTCCCTCATTCTTCTTAATGGCCCATGAGGAGTTCAGCTCCCTATTTATTGTTGGATGCTGGGGTCTTCTGATTGGCTTGTGACCCCTATGGGAATGAAAGTGCTTGCATAAGGCTGGGTGTGGGTGTGGACGGGGAAGACCTCTGTGGGGCGAATCCTGGAGGTGAACTCCTTAGTCCAGAAGGCCTTACATTTGCAAATGGCTAGACTAAACAACCTTCTGAAAAAGCAGATCTTTGCAGTTACCGTCTCTCTAGTGGAGGATCATTTGTCAGCATGATCCGTGTCTTTTCCATAGTTGTCAAATTGAGCTGGATTCTCCTGCTTTAGGCCCCTAGTCTGAGCTAGAGCAGCCTCAGTGACTGTTTTTCTCGCAGGATTGTATATAGCCCATAACAGAATCATACTATGTTCTAGCCTGGGAAACGGGAAGCACACCAGCTTGTCTTTTGTTGAGTGCCTCTCCTCCGCAGCTGCCAGACCTGCCTACTAATAGGTGCATGTTCAGATGCCCATCATCCAAGGTATCCATTCGCCTCTTAACGAGCTCTCATTTTGTCTGTGTTCTTGGCCAACCCAGAGAGCCCTCTCCAGTTCTACGTGAACTACCCCAACAGTGGAAGTGTTTCTGCCTATGGTCCAGGCCTAGTGTATGGCGTGGCCAACAAAACCGCAACCTTCACCATTGTAACCGAGGATGCCGGAGAAGGTACTGTGTGATTTCCATATTCATGCCGGTCTTCAGGCTTTTTGTTCAGAGAGACAAGTGGACAGTTCCAGGGCAGATGAGATTATTAAAAGTGTCACAGTACATACCTGTAGTTCTGGTGCTTGGGAGGCCGAGGAGGGAGGATCGCTTGAGCCCACAGTTTGAGACTATCTTGGGCAACATAGTGAGACACGTCTCACCGGGGGTTGGGGGAGAACAGAAAGAAACTACTGAGTGGTAGTATTTGCCTGTTTTTCTCTCACATAAATCTCTCATCTATAGAGCTGCCATTTCTCCTACCCAAAACAGAAATGTTTGAAATCTTATATTCTGGTTGAAATCAGATCTGTGCTGTGAAATATTTTATGTAAAGCACCTGGAATTCAAATGTGCTTTGATGGAGGATGGCTGTCCACAGACCTCGCATGAATCACTTAGTGGCTCCGTCATGGTGAAGCTGTGCCCGAGTCCACAGTGTTCATGGAGACTCCTGTGTCTGGCCCTGTCCTGTCCTGTAGGCGCGATTACCCTGTAGGGCTTTGTCTCTTCCTTGTTCTGTGTCTCCTGAAGAGTTGGGGCTACTTGAGGGCGTAATTCAGGTGATGGGATGTTTCCCAGGTGGCTTTTGCCTTGTAGCCAGCTTTGCCATGTTGAGACTCATGTGAAATGTGTCATTGTGTTGTCCCTAGCATCAGGGCCACCCTGGATGACTGGTATCTTAATCCTTACCTCTCTAACTGTCCTTTCTCACTGCTTTCCCCCTCAGGTGGCCTTGACTTGGCTATCGAGGGGCCCTCAAAAGCAGAAATCAGCTGCATTGACAACAAAGACGGGACGTGCACAGTGACCTACCTGCCTACCTTGCCAGGCGACTATAGCATTCTAGTCAAGTACAATGACAAGCACATCCCTGGCAGCCCCTTCACAGCCAAGATCACAGGTAGGGTTGCCTGGCTTGCTGGCGGCTTCCTCACAAGGGGCATAGCTGTGACAGCCACCCTGGATGCTTCAGACTACAGATGGCAGGCTATGCATCTGTTTAGTTTAGGTGTTTATAGGGACTCTTTGAGGGTCCTTTATGGGATAACCTGGGGGAAAACAAGAGTGCTCACGTGGAGGGCATTTATTTTGTACCAGCATGCAAGAGGCAAGCACACAGACAGAGGTGTTCAAATAATTCTTACTGCTTGAGTACCTGAGCTCACAGAAGCCCATCAGCTTTGCTACTAGACAGGTTTTCTGCTGTTCCTTTTACTGAGAGGAAAACGAGGCTTGGCGAGGTATGTAGCAGCTTAGCTAAGTTCACAAATGGGCATTCTAGGATGCAGTGTCAGGTATCCCATCCAAGGCTCATTTTCCTAACTTGTGTTCTGTCTGCTGGGTTTGGATCCTGCTATCAGAGGGTTATAAGGAAGATGTACAAGGTGAGGTGCCAGTTCCCGGGGTGCTTAGACCTGTCTGAAGCACCCAGCAACATCAAAGACTGTGCCTGGTACTTACCTAAGAAATGCCCAAGGGTGTAGTGGCAGGTAGGAGGTGCTTCTTTCCATCAAAGGACTCTTTTAAAAAGCAGCCCATGAGATTTCACATCTCAGACCCTGCCAGCTCCTAGTCTTCCTTGAGCCAAGCATAAGTTTCAGTCTCCCTTTGCTGGTCAGGTCTGTGCGCTGTCTGAGGTGTGTTTTGTCACTTACTGTGGATTATTGGTTCTTGCCTGTTCATCTGTGAATGACGTGTGGGGTGAGGGCTCTGGAGAGCCAGGCTGACCACATGTAACAGAGCTGTCCTGGGGGTGGTTTTCCAGATGACAGCAGGCGCTGCTCCCAGGTGAAGTTGGGCTCGGCTGCTGACTTCCTGCTGGACATCAGTGAGACTGACCTCAGCACCCTGACAGCCAGCATTAAGGCCCCATCTGGCCGTGATGAGCCCTGTCTCTTGAAGAGGCTGCCCAACAACCATGTCGGTGAGCTCAGCTGCTTTCTGCCTGGGGCCTGAAGAGATATGAGTGGGAGACAGACTCCTTAGGGCCTTTCCTGAGAAACTGGTGGCTGCCTGTTACATGTGATGTGCTAAACCCACCAGGTCTCATGCATGATAGAAATTCAAGTATGTTTCCACATTTCGACATTGGCAACCTGGCATGTAAGAAAGTCTGGGAGTCATAGTTTGAGAGTATGCCATCCCTCCTCCCCTTTCCTCTCTCTTCTCCCCTACTTCTCCTCCTCCAATTCCTTCCTTCTCTCCTTACAAACCCCAATTTTGTTTCTGTGCAGGCATCTCCTTCATCCCCCGGGAGGTGGGCGAGCACCTTGTCAGCATTAAGAAGAATGGCAACCATGTGGCCAATAGCCCTGTATCCATTATGGTGGTCCAGTCCGAGATCGGGGATGCACGCCGAGCCAAAGTCTATGGTCGAGGTCTATCAGAAGGCCGGACTTTTGAGATGTCTGACTTCATCGTGGACACAAGGGATGCAGGTATGTGGGGGTGATTCCAGAGGAAATGCCCAGATTTTAAGGGAACTGGCATCTTTTTGCTCAGACTGCTTCATTTTTTTCATCCTACCAACTCTTCTCTCTGATCATCCTTAGAAAGGGGCATGTCCTTCTAAGGGGCATGTCTGCATTATTATTTAAACCCTGGGAGTGTCAGTATTTGTTTTGTAGATGAAGAAATTGAGACTTACAGGGATTATAGCCCCAAATGCTCTTGGAATTTGAGCCCAGAATTCTGGACAGAGCCCCAACTTCAGGGCAGAGGGCTGTTGATTCTCATGTTGTTAAACCTTTAGATTTATTGGCCTAGTTGTGGCAACTAGGAACTGTTTAAAAATTCAAATTAGGGCCATGGTGGAGAATAAAGCCTTGAGGCAGTGCAGGCTGTTCCTGGAGGCCTTGGTCGCACAGAACATGTGCTCTGTGGGATGTTGGCAGATGTCCTTGAGAAAAGAGTTCTTCGATCAAAGCCATGTTTAGGAGGTATAGAACTTTCCAGAGCCTGTAAACCTCTGCTGTGCTCGGGGCTCCCACACACGCTGTTGTTCCTTTTTTTTTAACTTTCTGGAAACATCTGAATTGCAAGGGGCATGCATTCATTCTGCATTCGTCAAGCCTCTCCTCCCCAGAGTTGGTGTCCCTTCAGCCCTGGCTGCTGTGTTGCAGGTTATGGTGGCATATCTTTGGCAGTGGAAGGCCCAAGTAAGGTAGACATCCAGACAGAGGACCTGGAAGACGGCACCTGCAAGGTCTCCTACTTCCCCACTGTGCCTGGGGTTTACATCGTCTCTACCAAATTTGCTGATGAGCACGTGCCTGGTATGTGCTCCTCTCTGCCTTCCCTCTCTAATGCTTGGGTTTGCCATAAATCCTGTAACTTGGCCTCTGGGCTTCTTACAGGCACCTTCTTGGTCTTGCAGGGAGCCCATTTACTGTGAAGATCAGTGGGGAGGGAAGAGTCAAGGAGAGCATTACTCGGACCAGCCGGGCCCCATCTGTAGCAACTGTTGGGAGCATCTGTGACCTGAACCTAAAAATTCCAGGTAAGCATAGGGAGTTGAAGGGGATAGGACAGGGGGCAGCTGGGGGGGCAAGTCCAGCCATGACCCAGAACGTGCTATCCAAGTTGGCTCCAGTGACTTTCTCATTTCATTTTATGATTTTTTAAATGCTTATTTTCACAGAGGCCCATTTAAGGAAAATAAATCTATTTACTTGAAACGTTTTCATCTTCTAAATGAATCGCTTTGTTATGAAACATAGGGAAACATGTACATTACTTTGTTATGTAACTATTTATCAAACAGAATCATGAGAGACCTGGCCCCGTTGATACCAGTATTTGGGGGTATTAAGAGGTAGCAGCCTTCTAGCGTTTTCACCTATCTCTTTCATGCCTAAAATTAAGACAAGGCCCATACTGCAAAACTGAGTAGGCCACATTGAACCCTGTGGGGTAACTGTTCCTTATGGGGCCACTGAACAATAGCCGGGCCACATCATCTATATGAAATGTGGTCCTGTTCTTTCTATGGAGAATTTACTGTGTCACTGAGAGTTTTGCAGTGCCTCTGCTCCCAGGCTGCACATGCTGTGGGGACTGTACAACTTCTGATGGTAAACCATGCCCAGTGAAGCGTGAGTGCCTGGGGGAGGGGCAGCTTTTCCACATGGCACCACCTGTCTTTGCTAGTGTGTTGTTGTGCATCTGTTGACTTTGCCTTCTCAGCTGTAGTTGGTCAGTGGTTCTTAACATGTAGACATAATCATACGTGAATGGGTCACGTGTCTACATGGTAAGAGTCTCCTTACTACAGGGTTGAGAAAAGATCACTTTAAAAGAGCTGCGCTGATTGTGAGTTTGAAAAGTCCCTGTGCCCGGAATGGAGGGAAGGAGGAGGGATTGCTGGTAGTGCATTTCAGAGGCAGCCATGCTCTGGCCAACTACCCCCCAAAAACCTCCTGGTGCCCCTTTCTCCACATTGCCCATAACCCTGGGTACCACCTTTCATTCCCACTTTGGCCAGTCTGGTGGAAAAAATGTGGTATCCAGTTATTATTTCATTTCTCACATTACTAGTGTCTGGGTCTGTTTACATTTGCTCCACGTTTGTCCTTTTTTGCAAGTTACCTGTTCTGTTCTCCTTGCTTACGGTTTCTTGTGGAATTAGCAAGTGGCTTTGTGCCATGTGGAAACTTGTCCTTTGTCTCTTCTGGCTCGTAGTATTCGTTTTAGTTACTTGGTAACTGATGACTCTGGGGCAGATGCTTTCCTCCTCGGTTCCTATGTGACCTTTGTACTCTGTTTGAAGGTGGAGATAGCTCATCAGGTTTCAGGTGTCTGTAAGACCAGCGATGTGAGGTGTCTTGTCAGTTTGGATAGCCATGACAAAGTAACGTAAACTGAGTAGCAGTGACAGGCATTTATTTTTTCCTCTCATTGTGGAGGCTGGAAAGCCAGGTTGGGCTAGCAGGGTCAGGTGTTGGTGGATCTGTTCCGGGTTGTAGATGGCCAGCTTTTCCTGGGACCCTCGAAGAGTGAGGAGGAGAGAAGAACAAGCTCTTTAGGACTCTGCTGAGGACTGTGATCCCTCCCTCATGCCATCATCTGACCCTGATCACCTTCCAAAGGCCCCAGCTCTCAGAGCTGCCACACTGCGGGGAATAATGGCCAGCATGAGTTTAAGAGGAGCACGTTTGGTCTGTAACATAGCACAGCCTCTTCTTAACCTCCCTTCCTTTCTCTGTCCTCAGGGCTCAGGGCCCGAACTGCTCCACCGAGATCCTGTAGGGCTGAGGGTATGATTTCTTATGGGCTGTAGGTAGGTAATGGCAGTGCCCAGTGGCCCACCTGCTGCCCTCTGACCCCTCCACATCAGTGAGGGCACAGCTGGTCTGCACCTGCTGCTGGTGGCCCGAGGCATCACTTTCCTGACAGGATGGTCTCTGGTTTGCTGAAAAGCTTTGCTCACACATGGATCCCCATCTCTGCCGTTGGGAGTGACTCACGTTCACCTCTGTCTAGATACTTCTTGTCCTGTTACTAGAAATGCTAAAGCTTCTTGATGCTAAGGGATGAGGTCCTTGTGTTTCCTACTCTTTACCTACTTATGAGGAAGAATACGTCTAAGCATGACCTTTGTCCTGGGCACCCCTAGGCTGCTGTGGGTTTTATTCACATGCCGTCACTGCCAGCTCAGGCTGTGGTTTGAGGATGCAGTGGAGAAGGAACTCGGATCCAGCCAGGCAGGTTGTAAAAGTTCTCAGTGGGACAAGAAGTGTCAGTGCCCCCAGAATGTTGTCTGCTCTGGATTGCCTTCAGGGCCCTGGCCCTCCATGCTGGCCATAGGAGGGTAAACCCCCAACCTGAGAAGGAGGGTGCCTGAGCACCCATGTCCACCAGGCTGCACCTGCACCCTCCACTGCTTGCTCTGCATGTCCCTCTCTGCCTCGGCCCTTCCCCTAACCCTCCTCTTTCTCCCAACTTCCCACTGCCTTTCAGAAATTAACAGCAGTGACATGTCAGCCCATGTCACCAGCCCCTCCGGCCGTGTGACAGAGGCGGAGATTGTGCCCATGGGGAAGAACTCTCATTGTGTCCGGTTTGTGCCCCAGGAGATGGGCGTTCACACAGTCAGCGTCAAGTACCGCGGGCAGCATGTAACTGGCAGCCCCTTCCAGTTCACTGTGGGGCCACTCGGTGAAGGAGGTGCCCACAAAGTCCGCGCAGGAGGCCCTGGCCTGGAGAGAGGAGAAGCTGGAGTCCCAGGTGAGTGTTCCAGGCAGGTCATCACTTGGAGGAGAGTGAAGTGGAGCCTGGCAATGTGGGCATCTGCACCCTTGCCCCATGGAGAAGACCTCTGCCAGGTGGTGGTGGGACATCCTTGCTCAAGGCTTCTGTGGCTCGGTGGGCTGGTATCACTCCTGTATCCAAAGCTAAACATGCTTATGGGACTTCTCAGGGGCTATAACTTAGTGTGCATCAGTCTCTTCTCTAAGAAGGGAACAGAGAGCTGACTGTTTCTAGAGTATTCTAATGGCTGGTGTTCTGTGGAGCATACTACAGTGCTGCACCCTCCGCTGGGTCCCTGCAAGGGTCCCTTTTCCTGCCGGCTGTTATGGGGCAATCTATGGGAAAAATACTGAGCATTCTCAAGCTTTCCTGGCTTGGTCTGGGTGTATTCAAAAGATACAGAATTTCCCATGAATTCAGGAATCTTGGGTGGGTGCTTTAGGAAACTGCAGCAATGGCTTGGTCACTAACTGGGTGTTTCTTTGCTCTCAGCCGAGTTCAGCATCTGGACCAGGGAAGCAGGTGCTGGGGGCCTCTCCATTGCTGTTGAGGGCCCCAGTAAGGCCGAGATTACATTTGATGACCATAAAAATGGGTCATGCGGTGTGTCTTATATTGCTCAAGAGCCTGGTATGTACTCAAGGATCAACTAAAGATATTTTCCTTGTTCAGAGATGGTTAGGTTGCCAGGGACAGAAACCCAACAAACTAGCTTGAGTAAAACAGCTAGGCATCAAAGGGGTGGGAATTCTTGTTCTTGGTATCCCTTTGTTTCTCTCTTGGCCTCTCTGCTTCTTGCTTTCTTGTAACTGCTTCATTAACTGACTTCATGCTCTGCCCAGCCCAGTGCCCGCACATGCTGGATAGAGCAGGGGGTCTTCATCTTTTGTGTGCCAGGAATCCCTTTGGCAACCGGTTAAGTTATGGGAATCATTTTGAAATGAGTTTTGAAATACACAAAATAGTTTTGAAATATACAAAATGGATCAAATTATAGAGGAAATCAATTATATTAACGTGGCGTTATTGAGCTTGTATTAAAATATAGTTACCAGTACTCATCAAATACACATCATAGCCATGAATACATGTCTTCATTAATACATCAAATCCTAAGATATTGGGAAGGGGTATTAATGACCTTAATTTCAAAGTACAGCTGGGTATAAATGGTTATGTCAAGACATCTATAAAATTTAAAATGCTGGGGGCTGGGGATTTAGCTCAGCGGCATAAGCACCTGCCTTGCAAGTACGTGGTCATGAGCTCGATCCCCAGTACCGATAAACAAACAAACAAACAAACAAACACACAGTGGACAAAAATTTAAAATGCTATAAAAATAACCTGTGGATTTTTTTTTTTTTTTGGGTGTCAGGAATTAAACTCATAACTTCATGCTTGCTGGGCATGCCCTATATGGCTGAGCTATATCCCCGGCGCTGACCTGTGATTTTTTTTTTTTTTTTTAGTGAGTCAAACAAGCAGGGTGGTGGGGTGACAAGGAGGCCGGGTTATCCATTTGCCAGGCAGGCAGACAGACAGAGAGGCGGACAGCCACGTCACAGCACGGGTGGAGAGAGAAGCTTCCCCTGTGGCCGGCAGGGACACGCTGTGACGGGAAGGCCGGCCGAGGGGAGTGGAGGTGTTCTATGTGCCCGGGGATGACGTGTGGACGGACGGACGGGCAGCAAGGCGGGGTGTGGGTGGGGTGGCTTCCCGCCTGCAGATGTCCAGTGAGGTGACCGGCTGTCCTTGGGGAGGAGGTTGAAGGCCCGTCGCTAGTTTGCTAACCTGTGATTTTTTTATGGATGATAAAAATAACCTGTGATTTTTGTGGGTGATAAAAGTCACAGGTACTTCCCCTCCACTGTGATTTCTTGTGAACTTTTCTAAAAGGCAATGCTAAATGCCAGTTAGAGGTTAGTGAAGATAAAGTTGCAGTGTTTTTCTTTTTTCCTATTCAAGTCTGTGGATCTCCTGGATTCTATACATAAACGCTGTGGGGACTCTGTAGACCCAGGTTAAGAATCACCAACTGTGGCTAAGAAAACCATATGGACTCTTTCAGCCAGTCTCCTGGGCCATTGAGACAGGCTGTCCTCTCTTTGAGGACATTTTAGCTCTAAGAAACAAGGCCACTCTGGAAGGACTTTTCTGGAGTCTCTGAAATGATGGGGCTTCCTCTCCCCACAGGTAACTACGAGGTGTCCATCAAGTTCAACGATGAGCACATCCCCGAGAGCCCCTACTTGGTGCCTATCATTGCGCCCTCTGATGATGCCCGCCGCCTCACTGTTATGAGCCTTCAGGTGAGACGCAAGGAAGCATCCATCTCCTTGGCCACAGGCTGACCAGTGGGACCCCCTGGACTCCTGAGGCCACTTCAATCCCCACCAGAGTGCCCAGGCCCTGTGCAGGTTTGGCCACAGGTGTTGGCAGGCGTGGGCAGGCACCCCAGTGGCAGGGTCAGACACCCCATCTCCCGCCAAAGAGAGTGGGGCCAGGAAAATCAGATTCAGTCACCAATATCCCTCACTTGGTTAGGCACAAATTTGCCTTTTAAATATTTACTTAAGAGAAACAAAGAAAGCCTGTTAATAATTGGTTAAAAGATTAGGAGGGCTTTCGAAACAAAACAACATGTTACAAAAAGTCCAGTGTTATCTAGTAGGCTGTTGTTAGCTTTTTTTCCCTCAAGATGGTCAGTTGCAGTTTATTATTTTTCGGATGATTTATTTATAGTTCACGAACAAGGAACTATGCTGAGAGGTTTATCAGTGTTGGTTCCGTAAATCCTTGTAACAGCTTGATGAGTAGTAGTTTCTCTTGGTCCCATTTTAGAGATGGTACCGGAAACTTATGCAGCCAGGACATAGCTGGTACAAGGTGGCAGACTAAGGGCTCTGTGGCTCTAGCGCTGGTCCACTTGCTACAGATGTCTCCCTGCCTCCTACAGTGAGTTGCATAGTCCAGTCTATTGGATACCAGGAGGTGCACCTGTCTTAGACACGTGGCTTAATTCAGGTTTACCCTTGCACCTTCAGCCAGAGAGCCACTGGGGATGCTTCTGTGTCTTTGGCTCAGGATACTGAAAAACAATGCAGTGTTTGAATCCAGAGTAGCAATTAAGTTGTGAAATAATGCCAGAATATTAAAATGTGATTTCTGGTGGTGGTGGTGGGGTTTCCTAAATAGCCTTCAGTTGCCCCCAGTTCTTGAAATAGTCTTAGATTAGAACCCAAACTGAGAAACCAGATTGGTGACATCATTGCTTTTAGTTCCATAAACTTGATTTGTACCTGAGATTTGTAAACTTACCTGGGAGAATTGAGGGTATTGCTTTTATTTCAAATTAGTCCTTCAGGTAGGGACCTAGTTCAGAACCCAAACCAGAGTCACAGTCTGCACATTGAAGAGGCCTTGTCTGGAAGGTCCCAAGGGTGCCAACTGGTCACTGTGGTGTAGATGTTTTTCTTGTGTTTCATTTAAAGGCTTCTTAACAGAAATTCCTTTTTGTGACTGACAACTAAAACCTACGGAGGGAGATAAACCCAGCATTTGTCAAGGGCAAAGAGCTGCCTTCACGTATCTCGATTCCTTTCGGATCTTCCAAGGTGTTTATCTCCCTCTTGAGGATTTAGTAGCAAGTGGATTTCAGGTAAAGTAAATGATTCTATCCAAAAGGGGCTGGTTTGAAGCACGCTTCTCCAGAGAACTTTTCTGTGGAGCCCACACATCATACTCTGGTTATAAATATCTCAACAAGCTGCAAGTACATCACGCTTTTGAACCAGCTGCCACAGCAAGAAGGACCTGTATGTCAGTGTTGTCCCCTGTTCTCCCTGGGTCATCTGATGCTAGAGGATATGTGCATTATTTATCAGCGCCTTGGTGGAGGCCACACAGCAGCATCTGGTGCTGATGAGGCAAAAGAGGCGTGTAGCGTTTTGTCTTGAGATGTTAATGAAATTGGAGTTGGCCGGCAGTTTGTTGGGGGAGGGACTGGGATGCAGGTGACCTGGTGATCAAAGAGACCTAGTTCTGTGCTATATCCTTCCTCCCCAGGCTATAACTTGTAGGTAGCATAGTCCTGTGGAACATTCTGCGGCAGTGGGATGTCCTCCATCTTTACTGCACAGTACAGTAGTCACTGACCGCACGTGGTTACTGCACGTTTGACCGTGGCCAGAGTAATTGAGGAGCTGAATTTTTCATTTTTACTTTTCAATACACAGACACACAGATAGACAAACACACACCTGTTTGGGCCTTGCTGCTAACATGCAGTCCTTGGACCAGCACTCTTGGCATTATCTGGAAATTTACTTGAAACGTAAAGCCCCAGACGCCCTGGATCAGAATCAGCATTTCAACAAGGCCCCCAGATGATTCACTTACCCATGAGGTGTGGGCTATGCTGCTTTCAAATCTGCGTCTGAGGACTGGCTGGTCAGCCGCCTGTAGCCTCATACTGTTGACCTGTGAAGTGTTGCTGCTTCTATGTTCCCAAGCATCTAAATTCTTAATCTTCTTCTCCAGGAAGGTACAGTTCCTCAGACAAAGCTTAGGGAATGAAAGTGACCCAAAGAGGAGCCAAAGCTGCTCTTCTCCATGTTGCTTTTTGGGGAGGTAGGCAACTTCTGAAAGCATATTAATAGTTTAGTAGTAAGCTGACATTTCAGAGCATTTCTATGTATGAGCCAGGCCCTTGGCTGAGTGTGTTACACGCAGAACTTTGTTTGAGCCTCACAGCAGCTTTCTGGGATAGATTGAGTAATTGTGTCTATTTTATAGATGAGGAAACTGAGACTGAAAGAGGTGCAGAATCTTAGTTATATTACTAGGAAATGGTAGTAAACCAGGTCTGGCTGATTTGTAGCCACCATATAGTACTGCCTACCTTGAACATGTGTGGCTTTTTTTGTTAAACTGTGTTTTAAAGTTCTTTCCATTCCCACACTTGAGATGAAAACAAGCATTGATATAACTTTGTTCGTGCTAGTGTGTGCATGGTATTGTCTACAGCCAGGCTCCGCCTGAAAGGGGGTCCTTAATTTTTGGCACGGAAAGATACTGGGTTTATGGCTTGTGCAGTTCTTGTTGGCATACTTAAACTGCAGTCCTGTTGCCTGCCATGTCTCTAGTCTCCAACCCCACGAACTATCTCTGCCAATCTGAATCAAGATGATTTGGGGACAAGACCATGCAGATGCATGTCTCTGCTTTCCTATATTTTATTCTAGAAATGTGGAACATGATCTAGCAATTCTTCTGTTGTCAGTTGTGTGGAAAAATATTCTAGGCCTGTTGGCACGCCATCACCCTGAGTATGGATCAGGTTGGCGTGTGCCACTGAGCAGGAATGCTAAGGGCCATAACCTGTCTAACATGTTAAATTCTCAGGAGTCGGGATTAAAAGTTAACCAGCCAGCATCCTTTGCTATAAGGCTGAATGGTGCAAAAGGCAAGATTGATGCAAAGGTCCACAGCCCCTCAGGAGCCGTGGAGGAATGCCACGTGTCTGAGCTGGAACCAGGTAAGTGGGGGGCCCAGAGTAGTGTCCCTCCCAGCAGTTCCTGCAGAGAGTTTTGCAGAAATGCATCTCTGGAGAGGCTTGGCAGTTGCCTCACAGCCCACAGGCCTTTATGTTCTCTCTGCTGTTGCCAGGCACTGTTTGTAAATTAGAATACAAACATTTACCAGGGACTCAGAAATGCTCCTTTGACATATGATGCACCCTTTCTTTTTTGTTTTTAAAACAAATTCTGCTTCATTTTTATTAGTTTTGCAGTTTCCTTTCACATGATATTATCACGATTTTTCTCTCATATTTTAACAAAATCTTAACATATTTTTATGATATTGTTGACCTCGTGATGAGAGTAAGCACACTGTGGTCTGACTTTACTTTGAGGGCAAGGTAGATGGGCGATCATCGGTAAATTTGAAAAAAGAGACTGAGTCTCTAGGTCTCGAGCCTCTAAGATTTTCTCTCCTGCTGCCTTGGTATATAGAATTCTGTAATTATCAGTCAACTCTGAAGTGATCATTTTGCCTGTTAACATTAAGTGTCAGAGACTCGGTAGGAAGATGAGGCTGAAAAATATATGATTCCTGTCCTCAAAGAACTGCTCAGAGCTCATAAGAATGAGGCCCAAAACCTGCAGCGCCCTGGCTATCACCCCGTAGGCGAATCAAGAGCCGATGGTGAAGGTGTCAGAACAGGAGAGAGAAGTCTTGCCTGCCTCAGCCACGTCAGGAGAGCTTCTCAGAGGAGGTGTCATGTAATGTAGGATTCGATGCGCAGACGTGTTTCATGTTGTGCATTTGCTGTGTGGTTGGCTGTGTGTCCAGTGAGGGTTTAAATCTAGGACCTGGGTTAATATTCATGCATCTTTCTTCTGCTAGGCAAAAGGGGTGGTAGCAAGCCTCAGAAGGAACAAATTGGGGAGGGGTGGTGGCAGTTTTCTGATGGTCTTGGTTAAAGTGTGGCTGCTTCAGCAAGAATGTGTTTACAACATTTGAAAGACAGTGGTGAACTAATACTCTCAGGGTGGTCCATTTAAGAAATCAGGATTAATCCACAGCACTGGAAATGGAAGTCAAGAACTTGAAGGCAGAGAACCAGAGCACTTGGTGACCAGTTGGCCTACCAAGAGGGGTGCCATGTTGAGACATGTAGCTGGGTGAATGAGTAGGGGGATGATAATACAGTTAGCAGAATTAGATCTGCCAAGTAGAGAGTAGGCAAGGGTTGGTCAGGGCATTAAAGAGTTGACTAACTGGGGACTTCCGAAGTATCACCCAGATACTTAAGTGGTAATGTTTATTAGCTCACTGTGGTTGGTGTTGGCTCAAATACCAGTGAAATTTAGCATCCATAGCCTTAGGCAATACTTGAAGCCCCAGGGGTGTCTAAGATCACCAGCTGCCAGTTAGGATGCAAATTATAAATCCCCAACTCAAGACGGCTCACACAATAAAGAGGCCCAATAATTCACATAATAAGAAAGTTCAGGATCTAAGGTGAATTTCAGTGGTTAGTTGATTCACTCATTCATGCATGTTCTCCGAGGCTTCAGAGGGTTTTACTCTTTTGTGGGCCTCATTCTGAAGATGGCCTACTTGGTGGTAAGATGGCTGCAGTAGCACTAGACTCTTCATCTTTATGTCATACCAATCAAAGGACATTCTCTTCTCAGGATGGTTTTTTCTAAGTCTGAGAGGTACCTTTTCTAGAAGTATCCAGCCAGCTTCCTCTCTCATCTCAATGAACTGGGGCATGTGCCAATTCCTGAGTCATTTCTTATGGTTAAGGAAATGTTACATTTTAATTGGGTAGAGTTGGGTAAAGATTTTCCCCATTCGGTGAGGGGCACAGGGGTGGAATGTGCTGGTTTGAAGCACATTGGCTTACGAGAGGAGGTTGTGTAACCAGTGTCCAGCGGGGGACTCCCAGGGAAGATGGCTTGCTGAAGAGCGTGGGGTAGGCAGCCCTGTGTATCCGTAGACATTCACCTCTGTGGAGAGGGTTTGGCAGGAGCTGTGGGTGGCACCAGTGCTGAAGGAAATGAAAGGAACAGAGAGCCAGGCAGGGCCTGAGGGAGTGGAGAGGAGGCGAGCTGCTGCTCTGGATCCCAGGATGCGGTGGCCACGTGCACTGCAGGTGGGTGGTTCAGGTGCCTGTTTCCCAAACATATAGGGAAAACTTGCACATTTAGTAGCTCTGAGCTTAACTAAGGAGGACTAGCTGCCAGTTGGAACCATTTTTTTCCCTTTCAAGTGGCTGAGTAAAAACACCATGATCTAAAAGAAAGTGTTTTGAGGTAGAGGCAGGAGTGTGAAGCAGAATTTGAGACTTGGTGCCATCTCCCAAGAGACCAACCAGGGACACACAAGTTGTCCTGTGGTTTGAAATCTGTCCTGTCAGGTGCCAGGCCTTTGGGTGATTAATAATGGCCTGAGGTCCTCTATCCTCACCTGGCTCCAGCGTGTCCGCTTGTGTTGTCTCACCTTGTGCCTTTGCTCCTAGATAAGTATGCTGTTCGTTTCATCCCCCATGAGAATGGAATCCACACCATCGACGTCAAGTTCAACGGGAGCCATGTGGTTGGAAGCCCCTTCAAAGTGCGCGTTGGGGAGCCCGGACAAGCGGGGAACCCTGCCCTGGTGTCTGCCTATGGCACAGGGCTCGAAGGGGGCACCACAGGTAACACCTTCCCGTGCTTCCTGTCATCCACTTTGCCAGCTGCTAGGGCCCAGCCAAGGGAAGCCCTCAAGCCTTTTGCAGCTCTCTGCAGGGAGACCAGAGTAGCACAATCTCTCCTCTTCACAGTTGTTTTGGGAGATGTGGTTTGACCCACAATAAATCCAAAGCGAGGGCTCAGTAGCTGTGTTATCACACTTCATTGCTTTTTGTGGCTCACATCTCTTCCTTTGCCAAGTTCCCAACCCTAGTGACAGAATGCTGATAGCTGAGGAACACAGCCCATTCTGAGGGTTTCTTTGCTTGTATGGGATTCATCATGTGTCTCGGGCCTGCTGTGAACTCCTGGCCATGGGTTCCTTTAGAGGTTCCCTGGGCTCCCAGAAATGCATTGAAACAATGGAAGATCTATCTTCTTTTATTCTCTGGTCTCACAGAAGAGGAGAACAAATGGCAATGGTCCAAGAGTTCTGAAGCTTTTTGGACCCGTTACAACCTATTTTCATTTCCAGTCTTTGTCCCAGCTGGGACACATCTGACTGTGGAAACACAGGCAGGGAAGAAGGAGACAAAGTAAAAGTCATTCCACTGCCTTGCTCTGCTTCTCCAGCCAGGCCCAGGAGTAAACACTGCTGGCAGGTCAGGGCAGCCTTCGTCCTGGACGGCCTTGGTTAGCTGGCTACTGTGCCGGACAGGAGAGGACACAGTTCTGCATTTGTTTTACAGAAGTAATCTCATTGCACAAATGGGCAGCTTGGTTTTTTCATTTGACATTTTTCTTTCTTTTTGTTTCTGGGGATTGAACGCAGGGCTTCACACATGCTAGGCACGCTCTCTACCACTGCCCAGAGTTATACCTATCTTACATCCTCAGTCCTTTTTTAGTTTTTATTTTGACACAGGGTCTCCTCAAGCTGCCCAGGCTAGCCTTGAACTTATAATTGTCCTGTCTCAACCTTCCAGGGAGCTGGAATTAAAAGTGTGCGCCCCATGCCCAGCTCTTCACTTGGTATCTTAAAGGTGTGTCAGAACACACAGCTCTGTCCCTCTTAGTGGCTGCAGTGGGTATTCCTACCATGAACTGAAAGCTGTTTGCACAGTCAGCTGGAAAAGGGATTGAATGGTTGTCCAGTGCGTTGCCATTTACATGGGACATGGCTGACACAGGATACCCTGACTTTTGTCCTTTCATGCATCTCCACAAGGGAGGTCCTCTGTGTGGACTCAGTGAGAACAGTTTGCATTTGATGTTACTTGGGACCCTCTTGGGAAAGCACCCCTCCATCCTGGTTATGTGTGTATCCCCGACTTGACTTCCCCTGTCCTCACCCAGGCTGTGAAGAGAAAGAGAAGTGGGCTGACCTCCCCTCTCCCTGCCAGTGAGTGGATGCGTGCCTGTGGTTACCCAGCATCAGTCCCGAAGAGCCATTGTCCTGGGCAACCCAGGGGCCCTGCCCAGGAGAGGGCACTCCAGCCAAATAGTGGCCTCAGTGAAACCAGCCCGGAGGTGGCACCTGTGCTGCCAGGATCCCCAGGCCATCGGGATGGTTCTCACTGCACTCTGGGCCAGCATCTTGCCCACTGATGGGCCTTGGGTGATGACGTTTTACAGTGAGGGATGGGTCTGTGACCTCAGAGCCAGAGCCCTTAACCCTCGTGCTTTTCTGCCTCCCTAAGTGGCTGCTTACTGAGGGGTACCCACTATACCTTCAACTGCTTTGTCAGGTATTTTAAACCAGGTCCCTGTCAAGAATGGTTTCCCGGCAGCAGTGTGGGCATTTGGACTTTGGCAAGCCACCAACCACTGAGGACTTCGGTGGTTCCTTCTAGCTCATGAGCACACGGCAGTCCTGGTTCAGGCCCCATGGTGGTGTGGGGTCTTCTAAGCCAGCCAGGCGCTGTGTGACTCTTCTGATGACTCAGCTGGCCGCTGGGCTCTCCTGCTTCCTCTTGGCACATTGCACACTTGCTCTGAGGCTCAGTTTTCAGGCTGCACTGGACGCAGCTGGGATAAGGAGCTGGCCTTGCAGGAGGCTCCCAGCTAGTGGGGGGTGAGGACAGGGCACGCCTGTTTCCACATATTGCTCTTGTCACAGCAAGGTGCCTTGCTTTTCTAGCCTTTTCCCAAAGAACCACCCAGAGATGAGCCAGCTGCAGTGGGAGTGGAATGAGAAGATATCTGCCAGGCTGTCAGAGGGCCCAGCACCCTGGCCTTTGGTGCAAAGCCAACATCCCTGTGCTTTTATGGGTTGGTTTGCTGTATCTCTTGGCTCAAGTTTGAAATGGTCCATTTTGCAGATTTAGGAGCAGAGAATGTGCAGAATTTGGGGCAGGACTCTGCTCAGGGACAGAGGTCAGGAGTTAGATCAAGGAGTTCCAGACTCTTCCAGTCAGCTGAGCTAATTTCATGATGAAGCAGTACAAGACTCCGATGTACACCAGGGACCTTCTCTGCTCCCTCTACCCTCACCCATACTCTTGGTTTCTCTTCACTGCATAAATCTTTTGCCTTTTACTCTCATCAGCCTTACAGATCAAACAGCCCTTTAGTAAACATGTCCTGACCTCCAAGAGCTAAGCCAGATTTGAGGTGGGGGTGGGGAGACTACCATGCCAGAAATGTTTTTTTTAAAAAAATAATTTTATTTAAAGAGAAAAAAACAAAACAAAACAGAATAACGGGTAGCAACAATACCGTATTCCAAGGAAAAAAGGAAAAGAACAACAACAAAAAAAACCTAAGAAATTATTACTTGACAAATTATATACTGACTTCTTGGAAATAGTTGTTCAAATTACAAAGTTAAAACATGTAAAGTAGACATTCAAACAGTGAGACTGTTAACAGTTCTGCTCCACTATCTGACAAAAACAGCAATATGGTCATCCATCTTACCCACTCAAATATACATGCAATTATATCAAAAGGGTAAAATTAAACACAACAAAACAGAGCAAAGCAGATCACAAGAAAGCAATGTAAGAGACAAAAATTTCAAAACTAGACAATTGGAGATATTCACTCTGTATCATATTGACTCTTGTTTTCTTCCAAATAGTTGTCCAGATTGTCACATAGAGGGAATTCACATGAAACAACCTATGGAATTGATCTGAGCAGGACGAGGAGGGTATTTCAGGTCTTCAAGATCAGACATTAGGGAAGCCAACAATGGCTGTCATAGTGTCTCTCATTCTCCTCAAAACAGCTGTCCATACCTTAATGTGTGTTGAAATTAAACAAGGCAAAGCAAACTAAAATCACTTTGAACAAAAAGTGATAGTTTTGCTTGATTTCACATCATGACATTATGGATTCAGCACTGGGTATTTTAGTGTCACTTTATCTTCAAAGTAGTTATTCATTTCAACATGTGTTATATAGTTGGTTCTTGTAAACTGTTTATAAGCTCTACACATGCATGAGTCTCTACTTGTATATCTATCATTTCTGTATTAGCAGGAAAAACAGAACAAAGCAAGATAAAACAAAACAATTCCTAGAAAAGCATGAGGCAGAAAAGTCACATAAAACCGCAATACAAGGTGATCTACAATGGTTACCATGGTGTCTCAGCAGTGTATAACAACATTAATAAAAACAAAGCATTGGAGACATTATAAGACTTCAAAATCAAGTAATAATCAAACCAGAGTGGGTATCTTAGTGAATCTTGTCATCTTCAGTGTAGTTGCCTATACACTTAGACTTGATGCTATCCATCACAACAGATTTAAATAAAATCAGTCAATACAAAGTAGCAATCTAACAAACCAGATTCAAATAAGATCAGTCATAATAAGACATTATAAGTTATAAAGGGCTTCAGATTAAGTTGATAGGAAAATTAGGGATGATTACCATAATATGTCCTCTTATTTTTGGGATAGCTGACCATGTCCTCAAGTCTAGTGTAAGTAGACAAACTGGAACAGCACATAATCTATCCAAGCAGAGTGGTGAGAATAATGTAAATTTTAAATCTTGTTACCCCATTAACAATATCCTCTGCCTCCCTTTTTTAGACAATTCCTCCCCTTTCATTCCCATGGTGTGCACTGCTTGTTTTGGGTCGCACTGCCTCCCTATATAGAGCATCTCAATGGATCCTATCTCCTGATCTACTCTGCCTGTGTTTTTCTCTGTTAGTTTTTCGAGGCCCTCTATACTAGAGATTATAGCCAATCTTCTCTGCCTCATTTCTGCTATTCTATTTTTCTGCCATTGATAGTCTATTTTTCTCTTCCACTCCACTGTCTGCCTCATTCACTGAGGCCTCTCTGCCACTGTTCCTGAAATGCTCGTATTCTTGTTCTCTCTCCCTAGAATGTCCTTCAGTATTTTTTGTAG